>PYAF01004271.1:296190-337665 GCA_007407185.1 Glycine tomentella | reverse complement strand
TTCCATATCACTAAAACAAATAAACTAAATCCAATAGGAAGTTGTAAAAATTTGTTTATTTTTCATTTTTCTAATTATATAAATTTATTTTATTAATTATTTTACTTACATAAATATGTTTCATTACAATGTTTATATAATTTTTTGTTTTAATATTTTAAATTATAATAACTATATACATTAAATTACAAATTACAATATTTATATACATTTAATTACAATAATTACAAATTACTCATAATTCAATGTCATTAAATGAAATTAACTATATCTAAATATATATTCACAATTATATTTTTTATCATATAAAATTCTCAAATAATCAAACAACTAATATTTATCAACAATCAATAAAAAATATGAATTACTTAAAACATCTACAAAACAAAATAAATCATATCCTATAAATTATCAAACTTAATTTCAAACTACTTGTCTTCCATCCTAAAGTTTCAACAACATATCGTCTAACCTATTGTTTCAAATCTTATCCTCTAACCTAATGTTTTAAACTAAAAATCTATACATTATATAATAACTAAAATGCTAATAAAATAAATTATATAAAAAACCAAATAAATATAACTTACTTGTAATATTGTATTCTACTCAAGAAGGATCACACACCAAAAACCAGAGAGCAAACACACAAAAAGCCAAAGAAAGAAGAAGATTTTCAAATTTTGAAAGAGGGAAAGGGAGGGGACCAGCACGGGGGTGGGGTATTTATGCTGGACCACGTGGCCTATTTCGCTACCCATCCCAGCGAAATATGCCCACCAGCGACACGTGGCAGTAACGGCTTTGCTTTTTGGGTTACTGCGTTCCTATTTCGCTATTGGGCCCAGCGAAATAGGAGACGCCACGTAGACTGACCGTTGGACAACAGCCTATTTCGCTGCAGGGCATAGCGAAATAGGTGGCCATCAGGAAAGCGCCACCTCAGCCAACCTATTTCGCTGGACTACCCAACAAAATAGACCACGTGACACTCTGGGGATTAGTTTGACCCCGTGACCTTTTGGTATATATTAAAAAAATATGTGAGGTCTCACCATAATATGCCATCAACCAATATCTTCTTTGTCGCTTTTATTTTACTTTTTACATTTAAAAATAAAATAAAAAAGTAGTAGCCGGAGAGCGGATCTCTTGGAAGGCTTATCTGTTTTTCCGGCGATGGATTCCGGCGCGTGGCTCCTGTTCCTGGTGGTGGTGGCGGTCTCAACGGCCGGCCACATTCATTCGGAAGCGATTCTGAGACTCCCGTCGGAGAGCGAGGAGATCTCGCGTGACTACTGCGACAGCTGGAAACTGGCGGTGGAGACTAACAACGCGGGGACGTGGAACCGCGTGCCGGCGAGTTGCGTGGACTTCGTGGCTGAATACATCACGGGAGACCGGTACCGGCGGGACTGCGATGTGATCGGGAATTTGTCGGTGGCGTTCGCGAAGAGCGTGGGATTGGCCGGAGGCGGAAGAGACGCGTGGGTGTTCGACGTCGACGATACGCTTCTCTCCAATGTGCCTTACTACCAAGGCGTCGGATTCGGGTAAGAAATGATACTGATTTTTGCGTTTTGATTGGGTTGGAATTGGAATGGATTTGTTTACTAGCTCATTAAGATCCCATTGCTTGCTACCCAATGTTCAAACAATTACTCATATTTGTCCACTAGTATAGCAATACTAATTACTAATTACAAATGAAATGTTGCTTTCATAGGATACTTTTTGAGACAAAAACTAGTTTATGTATAATGCTAGCATGAGTAAAGAATCTAGTTAGTTAGCAATCTCTAGGTAGACAGACATATAAGCACTCTTTAAGTTGCGACAATGGTCTTGGCTGTGGTGAGCTCTCAGGACTCACTCAATGTTGCAGCACGCGTTCTAATACAAATCCAATGGATTAAAGCATAATAAATGCAAAAACAAGGGTTCTGATTTATTGGCATAATTACTTTTGCCTCAATCATAATTTTTCAACGGATTCCCAAACATGCTCATAGTCTTTTGGACATATTTTTATTATTGACTGAAGGGTTTATTGATAAATTGCAAATTTTTGTAGGCTCTACTATTTTATTTAAAAAGTCTCACTCAATGATTGTCTAATTTTTAATAAATTTTAACCATTAGTATAAGCTGTGTACTGTGTTGTTAACACTACTACTCTCTCTATATACAAGAAACATAATCAACTATTATAATGTGTAAATTTAAAAATTTTCTTCAAATTGTTCCCATAAGTGGTGATATGTTACTTTAGATTTTTTATCTTTAAGGTTTACTGCATAAAAAGTGGTTTGACGCTTAATTATTTGATAAAGTAATTTAGGATGGATGGTGATTGTACTGAACAAGTATTTATTTTGGAAGTATTTATGTATATGTTACTTTTGTAATTGAAGAAGAAATAGGAGTAAATTGGTTTTGTAAGTTATCCTGGAAAATTTATTGAAATTAATTAAAAAATAAACTATTTTCATAAACCTTTTTAAAAAAATTAGTCTAAATAACTGTAAATAGAATTTTCTAAATGTATCTTTGGTTTGTATTTTAAAACAGCTTATCATTGATGTTGCAATGAGAATCTTTAGTTATAAAGATGCTTTGGGATAAAACTTCTGATGGGAGTTAAAAGTTAATCAAATCCAAAAACATACCAAAGTAACCAAATCCTAATCAAGTCATTGTCATTTATGTGTAACACTTGATGTCTTGATGTAACTAGCCTTTAACAAAAGGAAGTCCAAGTGTAAGTGTATAGAAAATTTTTATTGTTAAGGGTTGTGTTGTTTTGCCGGATTGATTTCGTTGCCTAAAGTCTGAACTAAATAGTATCAGAATTAGGAAGGGGAGTTTATCAAATATCAATGGCTCTCACATCTATGGAAATCGGAGGATTAATGAATAGATTCTATTATGCTGTTGTTATTACTAGTAGGAAGTTAATTTTAGCAGGATGGCATGTGTTCTTTCTTTCAATTGCCAAAATGAGTGAAACACAAGTAAAGGTAAACAGACCTCACAATCACAATGGTTAATATCTATATTTTTTTTTCTCAACACAGCAATTGTTTATGTGAGTTTCTTTGTTTAAGTTGATTATTGTTTTCTGTTTCTAACTTTGGACTCTGCAGATCTGAGATCTTCAATGAGACTTCCTTTAATAATTGGGTGGACTTAGCTGCTGCCCCAGCTTTGCCAGCCAGTTTGAGTTTGTATAACGAGCTTAAGGAATTGGGCTTCAAGATATTCCTCTTAACCGGGAGAAGTGAGTTTCAAAGGAATGCCACAGAAGCAAACCTTCTGCTTTCAGGGTACAGAGATTGGGAGAGGCTCATCTTAAGGTACACAAATCATTGGTTCTTGGAAATATACATGTCTTGTTCTGTTAAACAAAATTTTCACCTGAAATTCCTTGTTAATGAAACAGAGGATCTTCTGATCAAGGCAAGCCAGCCACTACTTACAAATCTGAGAAGAGAGCAGAGTTGGAGAATGAAGGCTACAGGATTCATGGGAACTCTGGGGATCAGTGGAGTGATTTGTGGGGTTATGCAGTGTCCGCACGGTCTTTTAAACTCCCAAACCCAATGTATTATATTCCTTAACATAGAAATGGCTTCTCAGAAATCTGTATTTTTTTCACAATTGCCTGTTGTAGTACCTCTGCCCATGATTTTTCATGGTAATATGATGCTTGTTACAACAAGTATTCTCAGTGACACTAGTTTCTAGTGTGTTGTATGTTACATTAAAACTTATTTTGAGGAATAATTCTATTTTCTGTTTTGTATGTGTACAATAATGACATTGAAATTTGAACCTAGAACCTTATACAAATTATCCAAACACTCCACTAGGCTGATCTTGATGGGGTTTCTTTAGGAATAATTCTAAATCTTTTTTAAACAAAGTTGCATACTGTCTCACAAAATTGAAAAGGTATAGAATATTTTTCATATGTTAACTTATTAACGATATTTCATTTATTTATTTATTTTATACCTTTTCATTAAATAATAGAAGAATTGATATAAAAAATATATAATAAGATTTAATATTACTTTATTTAATGCTATAGCAGGTTTCACCAAATATCACTAAATAGTTTAAACTATAGGTTGTTCAAACAACGGCATCTCTAGATATAACCTTGTAATGATTATCTTTTAAGTATTACCAAGCCACAGTGGAAATCTCATGCTATCCTCACTTGCATAATTGAAGTTGAATTGGGACAGGTGGACCTTTCGAAGTAATTTAGATACAACCTTGTGATGCAACCTAGTGCATTACAGTGGTGTCAAAATTATCTGTTAAGAAGCTATCAAGTAGGGCCTTGTCGAATGCAGTTAGTGAAGTTTTTGAAGGAATAATTGGAGAACCCGTGATAAAGCAGTAGTCCAAATTAAAGTAACCAAAATCAAACAAACATGTCACGGGAAACATAAACTACACTATCCATCCATCTTTTATGATGCGGGTCTAAGGTAGAATACTAGTAGAAGAAGCATCGCAAATAATTTTCCCTTTAAAATATGGGTATGGCTGATTAAGAAAATAAAATGAGAAATTATTTATTGTGAAGATCATGAGAGTGTAAAAGAAAAGACACTAAGGAACTAAAATTATTTTTTTCTTTTAATTCCTTTATCAATGTTTCAACGATACTGGTTAGCATTTGCTTTAAAATATAGGCATGTAGTATTACCCCTGCAGGCAAGTATAATTTACGAATATGCACAAGGAATCTTTGAAGAATTAAATTAGCAGAATTGTGAATTAAGATTGGTAGCAGTAATTAATGGAACAGCTATGACCAACCTGTAATGTAATGTAACTAATATAATAACTATCATCAAGGAGGAGATGATGAAATGGGATCAATAATGTGCTTAGACTTACTTACAGCCATTGTACCACAAAAAAGAGGCCTTGGTGTGGGGATTCTGAGACAACTAAGACTTCCACCTGGTATGCCAGAGCACTCAGGTGGAGGTCTCTGCATGTCCCTATCAGGAATGCAGTTTAGTGAGAAATCAAAACCAACATTCCTAAAGAAAAGCCTTGAGCATTGCTGGCTGAACCCAGAAAAGAAATTGTAAGCAACAGTTAGATTTGCAAGGCTTCTCAAAGAGCACACCACATCTGATAACTCCCCAGAGAGCTTGTTATGAGCCAAATTGAGAACTTCTATGTCTTGCAGGCATGATAGTGTGTCTGGCAAATGACCCATGAGTGAGTTGAAGCTCACATCCAGAACTTGCATCTCTGTGAATAGTCCAAGTCCCTCGGGAATGCATCCAGTTAACTGGTTATTGAGGAACAGAATCTCCTTTATTTTAGAACCCATGAATCCCAAACTTGCTGGGATGCTTCCACTCAACTTGTTGTTGGCTAAGTTTATCACTGAGGCTGGGGAACTGCCCAAGTTTTGGGGAATTTCACCTTCAAATTGGTTGTTATTGAGGAACAATGCATCAAGGTTCTTGCTGAAAAGTTCCTGAGGGAGGGACCCAGAGAAGTAGTTGAATCTGAGGTCCAAGTAGATGAGGCCTGGCATGTACAAAGTAGCAGAAGGGAAAGGACCTGAGAGTTGGTTGTTGCTGAGGTCTAACTCTTCCAGAAACACAAGGTCTCTGAATGTTTCAGGAACAGTGCCAGTGAATCTGTTACTGTTAAGGTGTAGAAGGGACAAATCACTGAGTAGAGAGAGCTCCTTCACAAGAGTTCCTTTCAGATTTGCATGGTTGAGATCTATGCCTGCTACTACAACTGGGAATGCTGCTGATGCACCAACCGTTTCATCTTGAGGGTTTGTAGCACAGAAGACTCCTTTGTAAGCACACACATTAGGACCAATCCAACTTGATAAAATCTTAAGAGGGTCCTCAGTGACTGCAGATTTCCATGCCTGAAGTGCTGTATATGCTCTTTCAAGCTTTGGCACTGAAGATCTAGGTGGCTCTGGGCTGTTAATCCCTCCACCAACCCAAACCACTCCACCACTGCCACCATTTCCATTGCCAACACCAACACCAACACCAACACCTACACCTACACCAACTCCACCACCAACACTGAAGGCAGCTTTTGTTGTACTTGAGTGGAGAATGAGGAGGAGGAGAAGAAAAGCCAGAATGCAGCTACTCTCCATTTTTAGCTGAAGATACCAAAATGCTTATTCAAGAGGGTGTATTATGCTTCTTAATTAGCTAAGCTTTTCCAAAATCCAAATAAGGTTGCAGCATTGAAGAGAGAGAGAGAGAGAGAGAGTGGTGGACTGGTGGGGTTGATTACCCTTGAATGTTCCCTATCTTTTTTCCCATTTTCTTTTTTAGTTTATGTAATGAGTTTGTTTGAGGCATACCTTTGTGCAACTTTTTCTGTACAGATGTTGACTTCCTTTGAAAATTTCTGTGTCAGAACAGTGTGGTGAGGTGAGAAGGTATCACTAATCACCACAACTTTTATGGTGCTTATTATTAGGGGCTAAAGACATACAAGCATCTATCAGATGTTGTGGTCTTATTTTCAAAGCCAAACAACAATAAATAGATAATTAACAATAGATTGATAAATTGAAAGTTATAATGTTTTTTTAAATGGACGCAGTAATTTTGGCCACAACGTCAAAGATTTTTGTAAGTGTTTGTGACTGCAGTGAGACCATAATTGTTGTCCAATCAGCTATAATTGTTTGCGATCTCCCATTATATCAAAAAACATGACACGATGGCGATGATAGTTTAAAACCTTGGATAAATACCCTCCATCTTAGACTTATACTAAAACTTGGTTTCTCTTATTAAAAAGGAATTGTGTTAATTTAATACTGTTGGCAGTGAGTAAGGTGAAAAAACTGGATGATGATGAAGGTTGCACATGCTATCTAAACAAGATTGTGGTTTTTGTAATTTAATCACTTTAATCGCATTGGTGAAAGCTGTTTGACTATTTTTAGATCCAGAAAGCAAAGGAAAAAAGGGCCAATTTGATGTGTACTTGGCATGGCTTTGTGTATGAGCATATAGCTTAGTTGACACACTTTAGTCCTTTTGGAAACCCTCTAACATTTAAAGAAAATTGATCATGTGAGTCTCATTTGTACCAAACAAGGAGAAATAAAAAGATGAAAAACGCAATGTATATTAACTGAAAGGTTAATATTAAGGGAATCTTGTTCAATTGACTAAATAAAATGCAATGTACTTTTAACTGAAAGGTTAGTATTAAGGGAATCTTATTCAATTGACTAAATAAAATATGTGAGTTATTGTAAATTTCCTAACGCTATTCAATTTTTACGGATAAAAAAATAACTGAAATCTGATAAAGGAAATTTAATTTGTGATGAATGATTGCCCGTTGGTAACTATTAGCTACCAATTGCCTGTGCCTACTCCTTTGCTTCATAAGATTTTTTAAAAAAACTATAATTAATTTTCATTTATTTTAGAATATCCTTCCTAACCAAACTATTCCTCATGAATACTACTAACTCGCTATTGCTAGCTATTCCCACATAATAATGACAAATTAAGCAGAATAAAACGATATGGACGACTTAAATATATTTTTGTGATTGTGGAAGATTTGAAGGGTCACAAAAGGAGTAACAATTAGTCTACTGAAATAAACAGACTAATTAAACATTTCCTAACTTAGAAAGTCTAAATCTTGGAGAAAAGTTAAAATAATTAATAAAAATAGTTTAACTAAAGGGCACATTGAACATCATGAGGCATACAATACAATGTACAAAAGCTTTCCCAACATTGGACGAATTTTATGTTTTTAAATGATATAGTGAGTGGAGTAGTGCCTTTCAAATTTATATATACTACTATTGAACTGCAATTTCTAAAGTTCAACAAAAGTTAGTGACATTCAGTGTTCAGTTCCCTTCCTTATCTAAATGATGAGGACATGCTTCGGCAACCAATCATTAGCATGAGCAAGTTTGGTTTGAAAGACTGCGGGGAGAGAAAGCTAGCGCACGCCATTTCATCAAAAACAACTAGCTTCCAAGTTCTATAGCTGGTCATGAACATTTGTTCCAATTATATAAGAGAAAAGGGAAAAGAAAATCCCCAAAAGATAATGGACAAAAGGGAAAGTTTCCTTTTGTTTTGTTCTTCTACAACATAAGTGGAACTCGTTGAAAATTTTAAGGCATAGCCACCAGCACTTCAGTATACTTTATAATTATATAGTGCTATTCACATATTCAAATGGAGAGAGTTAACAAGTCTAACACATGAACATAAATTTGGCATTCATCACTAGAAAAAACATCCTTCAAGAATCAAGATTTGGTCCAAGTTAGTCTCTATTTTAAAAATAATTATCTTGGTTCTTATATATTTCAAAATGTGGTGGATTTCATCGCTAATTAGATCAAAATGTAGTATAGGGTCAAAAATAAAATGTAACATATTTTAGAAATACAAAGACTACCATTTTTAAAATGTAGGACCGTTTTTTAAAAGGATTTAAAATGTAGGAAATAAAATCGATTTTAAAAATCTTGAGAGTCTTTTTTTTTTTGACAATCAAATCTTGAGAGTCTAAAAAATAACTTATCCATAAAACTATTTCTACTTGAACATAATTAAGCAATAAATTCGAACCTATTCACCAAAAAAATTAAGAAACTGAGAAAGCGACACTCTACACAATCTATAGTTGGGTGATATGATTGGTGTTACAAACTAAGCATTACGTAATTCCAAAATTGTGAAGCTATTGAACTAAAACCTTTTCAAAGCATCGAGGGTTCTTTATTGCCAAATGCAAATAAATGGCCAAGGCATAATAATATTAGACCAGACTGTGTGTATTATATAGGCTCTGTTACATTCTTCACATTCTTTGTTTCTGGCTTCAAGATCTGTTTAATTAACACTTTCAATTAATTGCAAGTTGCATGTGCTATCACCAATATCAATAGGGTTAGCCGGTTAGGTGTGGTGTGGTCACGTGTAATTATTGCGACATGGGTTTGATTTAGGTCCCATCTTGAATCCTTTGGGGGGTTGTTGCTGCATAAATGTTATGTTCCTTTGCCTTTACTTCTCTATCTATTCTCATCATCAAGATATTTTTGTCCAGCATGTATCCTCGTTGGATTAGGACTTAGCGAGAGAAAATTGTACATGAGAATCTATTGTGATTATGAAGTTGCAAATTTCTAAGTTGAGAAACAGTAGATCGAGTGCTAAAAGGAGAAGAAAGAACGATGTTATAAAGTATGAGATTTGTTAAAGTCAACTTAATTTTTAGTTAGAGTAGGCTAACAAATTATATAGGTTGATATATTTTAAGACAATTTCTAGTTAAAATTTGTTAATATACTACTTCAATTGAAAAATAAGTGAGTACGTTAATAAGTTTAGTTGATTTTTAGTTTAAATACGTAGCAAGTTACATAAACTATATATTTTAAGATAAACCATTAAATTTTTTAAAAAAAAAAAACTAATGAGATATCAGATCTCCTCATTTCTTGAACAAGAATTAAGTTACTCCTCATAAACCAGTTTCTGTTGTGTATATTGTACAACAGAAATATGTTTCTGTCAGGGATATTTTTAGGGGATAAAACAACAAATAAAAATTGTGGTGGGAAAAGCGAACAGTTGCGTGGGAATAGCAGAGCCCAAACAAGAGCTTACATTAGTTACACCTGAACAATTTAGAAGGCGGGCTGTTACTTCCTGCACCTTCAAGTTGTTTTCTCCACTTTTTCCAGAATGTTTTTTATCTTTTGGATTGGTCATTCTGGAAGTAAAAAAAAAATGCATTCTGAAATGTAATTTTACATTCTAGTTCGACCATTTTGAAATCCATAAAGGAGGTGCAGCAAGCAATAGTCTAGAACTTTTTGTTTTTGTCCATACTTATCACCTTCAAAAAAAACTTCTTTTACCATTTTTTTTTGCTACAGTCTTATATCATTTTGTTTTTGACCGTCTAACTTCTTATTTCATTAACCACTTTATAAATATTGGATGTATTTAATTAATAAATCAATAAAAGACCAACATAAAAAATAATTTTCCTAATGTTATACTTCACATAATAAATTTAGAGAAAAATGATTATATATTGATAATATAAATTTTTACATAATCATACATAATCATTATTCATGACATATGATAAATTTATTGACTTTTAAAATAATTATTTTAAAATAATTTAAATAATAATTTATAATTGAATAATATTGTAAAATTATTTTACACTATTAATACATAAATTTTTGTCAGTAATTTTCATGTATTTTATTAGTGTCTGCTGATTACTATTGCTACTAGATTTACGAAATGAAAACGCACTTATTGACATTATATGCAAGGACAAGTAGCCATGCATTACTTACGTGGAATCGTACTGAACTTTATCATCATATCTGTCATCTATAGGTCATTTATGCAAGACAAATAGATATTTGATGTCTTATTATATTTTTAATCAAGTAACTTTTTCTAAAAGAAAAGTTAAACAAATTTAATTAAAGTCTGTTTGTTTCAATTTTCTAAGTAATATTTTAAAGAGAAAAAATTTATAAACTGACAATATAAAAAGTTTTAAAGATTTTAATAAGTTTGTTTATTTTTTAAGAAAATAAAATTAGAAACAAATTTATTTATTTATATTATTTTGAGAAGTTATTTTCAATAATTTTAAGTATAAGTATTATTAAATGTAAATAGAAAATTCTCTTAAACTCATAATAAATAAAAATTAGCTTCTAATTTTATAAATATCAAAAAGAAAAATCACTTTCTGCATACCATAAAATCAGTTTTAAAATCTTAAACAAACAGGCTTTGATCTTTTTGTTGATTTTTTTTATCCAAACCTCTTAAATACTCCTTTTCCATTTAAAATCCTAATAAATTAAATCAATTAAATTATTTCAAACCTTTTTTTACGAAATAAAATATCAAATTTTACCAAAAAAAACTAAAAATATTTTCTTTACATATAATAAAAGTTGAATAATATAATAATAATAATATTGACTAATCATTTTTTATCTTTTAAAAAAATTAAGACGATGTGCCCCAAAACAAAGGATTACTATAAGGCATCACACCCAAATTAACCCATTTTATTTTTCAATGGACACGCTAATTGAAGTTATCTAAAATTTAACTTTATTTTTTAATTATTATGAATAATATTTTATCATTTTTTTCACTTACAACTTTGGTATTCACATTTTTCAATAAAATGATTGGACTTCTCTTGAAATATGAAATTGTTTAAACAGTTCATAAATCAGAATATGAAAATGAAATTTGATAAAAAAAAAAAATATATATATATATATATATATATATATATATATATATTTTGAAGGTTTTTCTAAGAAAAAAGGTTAAAGTTTCGAAGAGGATTTTTTTGTGTGTGTTTTAAATGTGATATTTTGATTAGTAAATTTTAAGTAAAAGAATTAAAACTATAGTTACTCAAGTCAAGTTACACAGTTTAAATACAAATAAAGATTTGGAGATTTTATAGTAGAGAAAAAATTAAAAAAAAAAGTTTTTTTTATTGTGTTGAATGTTGATTAAAGAATTAATGAATTTTCCCTGCCGTAAAAAATAATAATTAAATCACTTATCTTTAAATTCGAAAAAAAATATATTCATAAATTAATAATGATCGGTAAAGAGAAAGCACAATTAAATAAATTTGACTATATAACATATATATAATTAATTATATTAATGCTTCTTTGTCTTTCGACTTTGGTTTATAGATATCTTCTCCAACCACTCTAGTCTAGAGCGTGGTATAAACAAAAAGTATGTTAGTTGTGTAAATTAGTTGTTGCACTCAAGTAAAATGGGGATATATGTTATGATGGCTGAATGAAAGAGCAAATAAGGTGGTTAGTAATATTTTAATGAGAAAAAAAGTTATTGACTTATTATGTAAAACTTTTTATATAATCATTCAATCATAATTTATTATGTATAATAAATTTATTAATTTTTAAAATAATTATCTTAAAATAATTTAAATGATAATTTATAATTAAATAATAATATAAAATTATTTTGTAATAAAAGGTTTTGGCCATTCTAGTTGTTTGAAAGGAACAAATGGAAAGACATTTGACTTTGATGTCATAAATAAGTAACCATGACACAGATGGATTGTTGTATGATGTGGATCAACGTATGAATTTGATCCTAACTGTGCACGTAAGCATTCTTTTGATTCATTTGAATAAGTAATGAGAAATTTCTCCACTTTTTTCTTTAAAAGATTGGCACTACCTAACTCATTGTTTGTTAAAGTAAGGGTAAAGGAGGAAAAAAATTGGGTAAAGGTATTTAAAATTTATTATTTATTTGAGAGAAGTACAGAAATTATTTTGTGAGATACATAAGAAAAACCTCCCAATTGAATTGGTATGAATTAAATGGTACTTCAAGGACAACCTAGATAGAAACAATCCAGCTTATAATACTAAAAATGGGATATATGTCGAAAGAGGTGGACTGAACAATGTAATGATGTCATGGGAACATGATGAGTACATGTATTTGGTGAGTGTATATAAACATGCATATATTAATCCAACAATATCTCATATAGATCTTAATGTTGTAATAAAATTTTATGAGGAGAAATCCATTTATTTTAAGAGTAAATCTTTTCTTATTCTCATTAACAATTTTTTGAGATCTAATAAGATTAATTATTTATTACCTTCATTAGATCTTAAAAAATAAATAATGAAGATCAAGATTGGAGTAAGTACATCCTCTCCCAAATTTTATTGTGATAGAAATAACATGTTATATATTATTTGTGATCGAATATATGCACTTAAAACAATATGCAAATTACTAAGGGAAATAGTACAACTTTACCTTCAGAGGCATTGTTCATTATCTGATATCACTATTTTCATTATATGGATTTTTACCAAGTTCTGTTGTGAACTAATAACACTCGCGTCAAGGCGGACATTCTCAGGTTCATAGAAATGTGTCATATGCTTCTGTGACTGTAAGTGGGTAAGAGGCGAGGAATGTATGGCCCAGGCGGGGGTTTGATTAACAGAAACTCGACCTTTAATTTAGATTTCCCGATAGAGAAAAGGGTTATAGAAAAGCTATCTAGAGTTACGTGGGGAGGGTACGGAATACCGAGGACTTTGGGCTCTAGGCTGGTACTTCTTGAAACTGAAGAACCAAAAAGGATGTGGCAGAGTATATTAATGTAACCCAAGCCTGGGTTACATAATGGTTCGAATAGTACAATGGAATCCCAAGACTATTGATAATAAGAGAGTGGTATAGATCAAGTGTTTCGGTGTTCCGATCCAAGCTTGGTCCGAAAACTTCTTCAGAAAATTGGGAACTTTTTATGGAGAGTTCTTGTACGTCAATGAACCTACCAAGTGCAGGGACCGATTGGATGTTGGGAGGTTCACCATCCGCGGAAAATTGGTAGAGGCATTTGCTTTCTGCATTACACAAATTTCCAATATACGCAGCACTAATCCAGTGCAATTCCAATATTGTTATTTATTAAAAGTTTATTCTTAAGAACCTTATGGATTTGTAATCCGTAATGTTAATAAAAACATGATTTTTATTTAAAATTTCTATATGTAAAAAAAATTATTATTAGATAAAAATTAATTGTTAAAAAATTTATTATGTAAATTTATATATATATTAAATATATATTAAAATTTTTAATGTTATATAAAATGATATTAATTAGTTTTTAATTTAAATGGCCTATTAGCTCAATTAGTTAGAATGTTATGTTAATAATCGAGGGTTTTATTTTTTTTTTAGTGCTGGGTGTATCGGATAAGGTTTTATTTTTTTAATTGTTTTATATTTTTTTATAACGACTATTTTTTCAAATTTTTTATAAGTGATTTTTAATCAAATTATTTACCATTAGTTTTTTAATGAATTTTTGTTACAAAAATAATGATATGATAAATAAAATATTGATGTTATTATGTCATGATGTCACATTATTATTAATTTATAAGAATAAAAATTATATATATATATATATATTTAATGTGATACACTTACTACTATCAAGTTTTTGTAAAATTTTATCATAAAAAATTATTTCTTATTATTGTTACCACCATTTACTGTAGGTTAAATTAGTTATTTAGTCCTCTAATGTAGTTTTTAGATGCAACTTGGTTCTTTTATTTATTTATTTTCAAATTGGAAGATTATTTTAAGATACGTTATTATTATTATTTTTAGTGAACAATTTATTAAATTTATTGTGTGAATCATACGGATTTTCAATTTGAAGCAAATTTTAAATTAATTGTATTAAAAAATTGTATTTGCTATTGAATTTGTATTACTCCTCCTAAAAAAATGTATTGAATTCGTATTATATTAACACTTGAATTTGTATTAATTGTCAATGAATATTTTTTTTAATAGTTTGTGAAGATGGACAACAATGAGTGGACTATAACATTATTATGTATGATTAATATGAATCAAGACAAACGAGAGGAATATGCTACGTTTGAAAATATTAATTTTTCATTTATTTGTTCTGATGTCTTCAATACTTATGAGGTATTTATATGATTTTGTATTTGATTTAAGTAATTAAATGAATGATTTAAGAAGATTAAACATGTATTGTCATTTTTTGTAGGTGTTTCATACCCGTGAGGAAGTGTTGCAATGGACTCGTATTGTTGCGTATGATATTAGTTTTGTAACTGTGATAATGAGGTCTGACACATCAATTGAAAAGAGGGGAAGGACCTCATTTGTTTTAATTGGATGTGAAAGAAATGGAAAGTACAGAACATTCATCGCATTATAGGTATTGGTCATTTTTATGACTATCATTTTGTTCAGGTATAACAATGACCGCCTGACTTTAATTACATGATTAAAGCACATGTTATTAATATTTTAATGCGTACTTGTCATTGTAATAGATTTTTGTGAGATATGGATGTCATATGCCTTCAACTGCTTTGTTATGGTCAACACACTGTCATTATTAAGCAAAGCAATGGTCTACTCCTTATACTAGTCGAATGCACCAATATACTAATTTTATGAGGCTGTGCACACATGTTGATCTAAGATAAGATTGAATATTTTGTTATTATTTATATGTTTGTAACTTATAAAGAATTTTTTTTCAAACAATTATAATAATCATATTTAAATAGTTGGGATACATTAATTAAAATTAAAAAGAATAATACAACCATCCTTAACCTCGTCCACCATCATCTCTCCCATGTGGATCCCTCCTACGTCTAGACCAAGCATAAATATTTTTGTGCTTAGCAACTCCCTGACTAATGTTATACACTGGTCTATTATACGATATGCATCTGTGTAAGCAGTAACCATCCTCATATTGATCATGTGTTGCAAGCTTTCAACAATCTTTTGACACACAACCTTTGACAAATACACAACATATTAATATATATTGGAAAATTGCACACAAAATTTAGGTAACAACAATGTAAGCAAATTATACCACTACATGTTGAGACATCTCAGCATCAACAACTGCTGCTACAGGTGGATGTGTCATAATCGTTGTATCAGCTTGCAACACAGGTGGATAGGATCATGCACCATGGAGAAATGTCTAGGAGGATCCCGATGTTTTGTCGCACTCATGAATGGATGAGATATGATAGAAAACCACTCCATATACCCTACAACACATTTTCTAGGATAAGTAACAAACTCTCTTATCGGTGCAAGGTGTTGTGACAAATGCAACCATTTATCATCAATGTCCTCATCAAATGGGGATAGAGAGTTTCGAGTCGGGGAATTGGCTGAACATATTCAAATTGTCTTAACACCCTCTTTGGTAGGTGATATGAACCAATACAAGGGTTCATTTTTTTGTACAGATCGTCCTCGACAAGGCTTCTTGTTATACCAAAGGAAATATGCTCCTTGAAAAGAAAAGGTGTAAGCTTTATGTATAATGTAACGCAAGAGAATGTATTGCACAAAGAGGAAGTTAAAACAAGAAAAACATGTAATTTAATAATAACTTAGCATCATAGGCAAGGTGCACACCAAGTGTTTGATGAAGCGAAACAAAGACAAAAATAATATGAAGAAAGTGCAGCATAAAAATAATGAGTTTAACAAGAACAAAATGTTAAAAAAATAAAAGCGAAAAAGACAACAAATGGAAGAAGACGCCAAGGTTTGGTCCAATCAAGAACCCAAGACGAACTTCCTCTCACACAACTCTTTAGAGTGCAAAGTTTTTATTCAATTCAAACGTGTTTACATAAGACAAATGAATGGCTATTCATAGCCAACAAGTGGTGTCTCTCTCCTCTTTCTTGCCAATGTGAGACTTCAGTCACATATTCCTACTTCAAAATTTCACTAAAAAAAAGTCTAAACAAAAAGTAATTTTCGTCCATAACTTCTTACTAAACTTCTTGTCCAATTTTCATCATCATAGATGCAAAATTAGGACTTGAGACTAGAAATACGACTTGTAGGAAATATTCGAAGCTTTCGAACGCATCAAAGAACGCCTAAAATGGACATTTAAAACTCAAGTTATGTTCAAAATATTGGAGCAATCTGAGCTTATTTGAATCAATTGGAGCAATCTAAGCTCTTCTTCATGGTTGGTCTTTGGGCTCAAGGCAAGGTTGATATCTTGGCCCAATGCTTGAGAAAGGAAGTAGTTCACTTCATGATCCAATTCTTCTTGTGCATCCTTTGATCTTTCGACACGTTGGGCTTTCTTGGTCCTCACAAGTAGGTGTCCAATAATAAACGGACCCCATCTTATATGTCAACAAAATAGAGCAATAATCTCAAATTCTCTTAACACACGGTGATCACCGTGTGGAATCCAAGACACAGCATCTGCAGTCAAACTATCCAATCGCCTACGATACATCATTACTGGTAATGCCTTCCCACATTTGAGACCATAAATGTCTCGCAGCCAAGCAAGTTAAACATATGCTTCATGGCAACTCAACTAATAATTGGATTGTCTGCTCTACATCTATTACCTCATAGGTATGGAAGGCATCTGTTATGGGTAGATGTAACAACGACGCCACATCATCCAGGATAATAGTTACCTCTCCTATGGGCAAATGGAAACTGCTAGTTTACATGTGTCATTTCTCCACAAAAGTAGACAGTAGTCCCCTGTCTCTTGTCTCCATTGAACAATTTATAAGAGGGCTTAAGCTTATACCAGCCATTATACCTTGAATTTCGAATGCAGGCCTTCCAAATTTATGCACCTTCCTTCCATGAGAAGCCAACTTCAACTCGGCACATTCCTGCAAATAATAACTATTCATTACAATAATTAAAATGACAAAAATATGTAAAATGTTATAATTAAACACATAAGTACCTCTTCTGCCCAAACTCTGACTGTCACATGATCAGCATACATTGTCAACACTGATGTATCTTGCGGCCCACCGTGAAAACCCTCCAAATCAGAACATACATTGTCCATAACTGGAATCTGAGGCTCCTCATGAGCCTCGTCAGTAGCAACATCCTCAGCATCAGTTGTAGCTGCCAGTTGTCTATGTGGCGATGTTGTTGACTTTCGATGTTGAGGGGCTTGTTCTTCATTACCAGTAACTTCTAACCATAATCTACCAATTTTCTCAATTGTTAGTCTTACAAAACTATTCCTAAAAGTATTCTGAAAACTATTCTAAGCCTAACGAAAATAAAATAATTTTTCAAATTTCTATTTATTAAATTTAAATTGAAAAATATACATCAACGACGAACGACGAGGCACTCCTTGCCTTCTTGCACGACGGAGCTGGAGCAACGAACAAGGACAATGGTGAGGGAAAGAACAAGAAGAATGGTGTGCCACGATAACGAAGAAGAAGAGGCTGAATGGTCAATTCGTTCGTACTTAAGGTTATTAAAAAGGGTAATTTCGGATATTCACTGTTTCATGCTGGGTGTATAAAAAATTTGCATGGCGACGAATAAATTCCTAAGCCACTTTTGTCTTTGGAAGATGGGACATGTCAAAGTTTAGGGGACTTACCTCAACACCTGACCCAACCCAATATTTAACTTTGACGCAAGGTGGAAATAATTTGGAGAGGACAAACCTAGGTGGTATAGCTTCAATGGGGTCAACAACAATAGTTTTGTTAACCTTTGTGTTCCTTTGTTGGAAGGTTGTGCTAAAGGAAGGAACCCTGTAAACTCAATCTTCTCTATGGTCGATAGGGAGATTATGGGGTCACACAACGGATCTTGTAACGACAAGGCTACTGTCGTAGCTTGGAAGGTGTGGGAGATAGCTATACAGCTCGTGGTGGAAAATGGAGGGTAGAACGAATTTTTCCTACAGAATTTTAAGGAGATGGAACAGAGAGATAAAGTAGCAAAGGATGTAAGCATGGATATCTCAGTGGTTAGATGAAAGTCTATCTCTAAACCTAAGGGGCCTGTGGGATCAGGCTAAAAGACAAAGGCTAAGGGAGATGATAGTAGAATTTAAGGTGGACTGTTGCTTTTTTCAAGAAACAAAATGTGAGGAGCTTGCGGCATGGGAAATAAGAGAATTATGGGGGAGTGTAGATTGTGAATGGATACTCCAACCTTCAAGGGGGTCTGCTGGGGGTCTTCTATGTGTGTGGTAATCAAGGATTTTCACGGTCCTCTTCACATTTCAAGGGGAAGGATTTTTAGGTTTTGGTATGAAATAGAAGTCTTTAGGTGCGCTATGTGTTTTAGTTAATGTATATTCAGCCTGCTTTATGGAAAGGAAGAAGTTGTGGACAGATCTAACAATGACTAAAAGAGGTGTACCTTTTGCAAATGGTGCATTGGAGGAAATTTCAACACTGTTAGAAGCAATAGGGAGAAGAAGGACCGATCGACTTACCATGGATTAGCCCGGATGGAGCTTCCATGAGTCGTCTAGATCGTTTCTGTTCTCAAATGAATTGATCTCTTCTTGGAATGTGACATCTCAATGGATAGGTTCAAGAGAGGTTTCTGATCACAATTTTGTTGTGCTTAAAAATGAAGCTCAAAATTAGGTCCCAAAAACCTTTTATATTTTTCAACTACTGGATGGAACATAGAGAATTCAAGAATGTCATGGCTGAAGCTTGGGGCCAATGGACTTCAACAAGTTGGAAATTATGTGAAGTGAAATAGAAGATGAATAACCTAAAAAGGGCTTTAAAAGGTTGGCACAAGGTGACATTTGGAAACATTGACACACAAATTATTTAAAAAATTGCATAATTGAATGAGTTGGATCAACTGCTTATTGAAGAAGCGAAAAGATTGGTTGAGAAATCAATTAGGACAGGTCTTTTGGATGATTTATAGAAGTTGGTGAGACAAATTTTTACCATGTTATTAGTATGAAGTAGTCCTCATCAAAAGTAATGACTAATTTTCGTCGAAGACCTCAAGTACACAAAGATAAGTATTTTCCTCATAACATAATTTATTCCTAGTCATATAATAATTTAATATCACACCTTTTTTTTTTTTACAAAATTTAATATCACACTTTTTTTTTTGTGTTTTTTTAATGATAAAAAAGAATATGTTTATTCCAAACTCGAGTGAATCGTGCTTCCAATTTTCAAACCCCAACAAGAAATTATGGAATTTGTTGCTTTCACGCAATTAATTAGTTAATTGAAAAAAAATCGATCACAATAAATTTAACTTAAAAAACATATCTAATCCGATCTACATAAAATGTTCCATCTTCAATTATGAATCCATGCCTCTTCAAGGAATCAAATCCATTTCCACTACCACCACCATACAAATAGAAGATATAAAATTGTACGGATTAAAAAAAAATATCGCGATCACAAAATTAGAGATTAACATCTATAAATATAAAAAAGATATCATACAAAGTGTTATTTTCTTTTTTTAGTCTTCACTGGACCTGAACCTAGATATTATTATTCAGAAAACATCCTGACCACCGGCAACTTTTTTGGGTGGTTGAGCTCATCATTCATCATAGTATAAATTTATATTATCCGAAAATATCTTGTAGATCAAACAAACAAATTTTATTTGATGACACAACACCACGTAAAATCTATGTATTAAGAAAAGGCACAAGTTGAGAATGAGAACAATAGTAGAATATTATAAGGGTGTGCTTCCTAATCCAATCCAATTCATCAGTGAGGCACCCAGCTCATTTAAGGTGCTTCAACAGCATCATCTGCATTGATATCATCGTCCTTAATTGTGGAGACACAACATCATGGATTCTCCTTTGTTGTCACAAGACCATGTTTTGCCCAACAAACATACATGGAAGTTGATCCTTTGTGCTATCGTGGCTATCACAAGTCAGCTCCCTCCTATATCATATTCTCTTTCTGATTCATTCACTTCCCTTTTATGGGACTATTCTGATTTTCTTTTATTGCCGTAAGCTAGCTCTTAATTCTGAATACATGAACAAGATGTTGTTTTTATTGGATCAATTGAATGTTAGTTCTTGCAATTCAACACCATATTCGGCTTAGAATCCAAATTAATAATCTCCCACTTGCTTGCGTTCACACTGTTCACTATATTCATACCAGGGAAAGTCAAAAAGCGATGGAGTGATTTAGATACATGAATTTTCAAATGATTGATTTTGGGTTAAAAAAACAAACAAACAACTTAATTAGAATGCACGGTAGTATAAGTTCTTAATACTGTTATTATTGTTTTTAAAAAACAGTCGGTAACAGTTAAAAGAAAAAGTCAGAAACCGCGATTTCGGCTGAACATCAAAGGCTTTCTTGGGCTCACCATGACTCCATCACAACTGCAACCGTGGCTGCATTTGTCTGTAATTTTAAATTATTTTGTATAAAAAACTAAAAAAACTAGGTAACCATTGTCCAGAGGTTTCTCGTTATGCGAAGGTAAGAGAAAGGGATATTGTATGCAACCTTACCCTTGCATATGCAAAGAGATTATTTCTGGATTCAAACCCATGACCAACAAGTCACCAATACACAATTTTACCGTTGTTTCAAGGCTTGTCCTCTAAAAATTATTTTGTATCTCTAAGGTAATTTTTAATTGATCGAGAGTCTAAGAATTTTTACACGGATTGTGTATCAAAATTAAACTAGAAGCATAAGTTCCAAAACCACAACAATGAGTTTGAAGTGACAAAATTTGAAGTATAGTTCAAATCTCCTAATTTTCTGGATGAAGATTGTGTGAACTAAACATATACTTAAAAGAAATCAACTTTTTTGAACAGCCACCAAAAAAACATAAGAAACATAAAATCTGGTTTAGATCCTAGAAATGTATACATCTTAGGGTGACTAGGATATTCAACTTTGTGCCAAAACATCTGCTTCACATTGATGCAATTTGATTATCATATTGATATTGATAAACCATATATAATAATACTTAGCACAATTCTTTTCCAGTTGTTGGACTAGTAGTCAGAGGCAACACTAGCTATGGAATACTGTCCAGAGCAGAAAAATATAATGATGGAATCGCAACCAATCAGGGAGATATTGTTGAATCAGATGTGGGAGTTGTTGCAACCGATGATGCTCGGTGTTCTGCAATTGGTGTTTCAATGCTTAAGGAGGGGGGACATGCTGTTGATGCTGCAGTGGCAGCAGCATTATGCATTGGTGTTGTTCTCTCAGCGTCAAGTGGTATAGGAGGTGGCGCTTTCATGGTTGTTCGATCTTCTTCATCCTCTCAAACTCAAGCTTTTGACATGAGAGAAACTGCTCCTTTAGCTGCTTCACAGGTTTGAGGTTATCTCTTTCTGCTAAACAATTAAAGTTGTTAAATCTCGTGGTTGAGATTACTAAAGCAATTGGACCAAATTAACATTTGCTTTTAAGATATAGGCCAAGGTTTGCTTCTACAGCTTACTTGGACATGTTGAATCTAGCAAATAATATTAATCAAATTCATTTTCATCCACAGATGTCTACAACTTATGTTTGTGTATATGTGTGAATGTCAACAAACAGAATATGTATCAGAATAATCCCAAAGATAAGACCTTAGGTCCATTGTCAATGGGAGTTCCTGGTGAATTAGCTGGCCTACATGCAGCCTGGTTGAAGCATGGACGATTGCCATGGAAAACCTTATTCCAACCAGCTATAGAACTTGCTGAAAATGGTTTTGTAGTTACTCCTACTCTTGGAGAGTACATGGCTGCTGATGCAAATAAAATATTGGATGATCCTGGGTTAAGAAAACTATATGCACCCAATGGAACTTTGTTGAAAGCAGGGGATGTGTGTAGAAATGTTGAACTCGGTTGCACCTTGAAGGTAGTGGCTGAGCAAGGGCCACAAGCTTTCTACAATGGAACCATTGGTGAAAATTTAGTCAAGGATGTCAGAGATGCTGGTGGGATTTTAACAATGGAGGATTTACACAATTACAAGTTGGAAGTAACAGATGCAACGACTGTGAATGTGATGGGATACACCATATATGGAATGCCACCTCCTTCATCTGGCACACTTGCTCTTTCTCTGGTGGGTAGATTCGTATCCCTTCCATTCTACATGCTATTTCCATGTTGTTCTGTAGAAATTGTGACATTATCCTCTTTTTCATGAGTCTATTACTGTATATATAGAAATAGACATGTATGTTGTTTTGGTTCAAGGATTGGAACATGTCACACTAAAAGCTTAAGTGGCTAAGCTATCTAGTTTCATTAGTCTAATGCGTGAATGAGTTTATATGTCTAATACAACAAAACCAGGGGACCAACATTTAATATCAATACAGAATGTTGCTACAATTGTTTCTGATGTCCTTTTCTTTTTGGTTACTAGTTGTATGTCGGTATATTTTGATAATTGTTATGAACAGGTTCTGAACATCTTGGAAAGTTATGGAGGTTCTGATGCTGCAAGGGGAAATCTTGGTCTACATCGACTAATAGAAGCTCTGAAACACATGATGGCCGTTCGAATGAACTTGGGTGACCCCAACTTTGTAAACATTGGTGATACTATATCCAAAATGCTTTCCCCATCTTTTGCAAAAGATATTCAGCACATGATACTTGATAACACAACTTTCCCTCCAGAGTACTATATGAACAGGTGTGATATACTAGTGGTAATTTGAAGTAACCACTCCCTTTTGCTACATAAGTTGCAAAATCACTAGGTTGTTAACAAAAGGTTATTCATAACCATGTTGGGCAGGTGGAGTCAACTTAGCGATCACGGGACAAGCCATATGTGCATTGTGGATGCTGATAGAAATGCTGTATCACTAACAACAACTGTAAACTATCATTTTGGAGCCGGGTTTCGTTCTACTTCTACTGGTATCTTGGTCAACAATGAGATGGATGACTTCTCTACTCCCACTGATATATCCCCTGATAAACTACCTCCCGCTCCAGCAAATTTTATTGAACCAAACAAAAGACCATTGTCTTCCATGACTCCTCTTATCGTCACAAAGGTATTGCTTATAATAGTTCCTCCTATACTAGTGTATTTGGGTGAGCATTGACAAAATTAATTTTGAATTCAAGTGATTTTATTTATGTTTGAATGTATTTATTTTGAAGGCAAAGTTAGTGGTAAAACTCAGTAAAAAAAGATTTCTCCAACACAGAAGTTATTTAAAGTTGCTTCAACTAAAATTAATTCTGGACACAATCAATTTCTCAACATGAAACTAAATATATGAAAATTTACCTAAAATTTCATTTGCTGATATTTCAAAAGTAATTCTGAGTAATTCAACAACCAAGAAAAGAACAATTGCATCTTTACATTTGGAGAGTAAGGATTCTTACACATGAACATTCTCTTGCAGAATGATCAGTTGGTTGGGGTACTTGGTGGGAGCGGTGGAATGAACATTATTGCAGCTGTAGTTCAAGTCTTTCTTAATCATTTCATCTTGGAAATGAAACCCTTGGATGCAGTTGTGAGCCCAAGGATCTATCACAAGGTTCTAGCTAACCTTTTTTCAGATAATTCCTTGATGTGTGATGCTCCAAACTACAATCTAATTTTGATTTTTATCTCACGCAGCTAATACCAAATGTAGTTTGTTATGAGAACTTGACTGCTCATAATGGCGATCACATTGAGCTTTCAAAAGAAAGTAGGCTTTTCCTAGAAGAGAGAGGTCATCAACTGAGAGGTTCTGAAGCACTAGCTGTGACTCAGCTTATTGTCCAAACTCTCAAAACGCCTATGAACATGAATAGGAAAGTTGGTGAAAACACCAAATCACTTACAAAGCATGGCACTCTAACAGCAGTAAGTGACCCTAGAAAGGGTGGATGTCCAGCTGCTGTTTAATTATATTGATCAATTCAGGTTCAAAATTGTTTTGCTTATTTATTTTTTTGAGGATCCGTGAATCAAATGATATCTTTGTTCCAATTTTTGTCTCTTCTTCTCCCTCTGAATCACACTTTTCCTTGCCATTGTGGTTCATTTCCTATTAGTATGACATTTCAAAACAAAATTCAAATTTTTTAGCCATGTTGTATCAACACCACCCAGGACAAAAAAAATAAAAAATAAAAAAATGATTTGATCATCATTCTTCAAACAATTAAAAACCCGATGAAACTTTGTTTTCTGATACCACAGTTATGCACTTTGAAGACAAGGTGAATTGTTTTTTGCGAGAATAATAAGCCATTGGTTAGTTATTGTGGGATAAAATAGTTTGAACGAGGCATGAAGCTTATGAATTAAGTAAAGGTTCATATTGTGAGAGAATTGGTACCCACGCTTTGAGAATGATACTAAGTTCCTATAAAAGAAACCATCAAATTTAGAGTATTAAATGTCAAAGGAAGAGTATTACAAGGGTATTAAAAATTTATTCCAAACATAGATATCATGTCCTGACCGCATACCATATTCATGCTCAGTGCTTACTCGAAGTAGTTGCAGACTTGCAGTTAAGGCCAGAGTTTTTTTGTATAACTGTTCAATATAGTATTGATATCACTTCGAGTCTGAAGCCATTTTTTTTTTTTTCTTTCTTTCTCCCGTTTTCCTTTAAACGAAATCGCTAAGTAAAAAATGATTGGAATAGGACGACCACTCTGTACAGTTCGGATTTTGTTTAGATCCCATTTTCATTTGAAGGAAATTGCAGCTTCTTCTGTAGGTTAATGCATAAGAAAGCATGGTCAACAAAACTTGCTACCAACTGATCTAATGTCACCAATTAAAGCCTATTGATATCAATAAATTACCAGGGATGCTCTAAATTAGCAGGAAGAAAAAGTGATCAATAAACTTACGTGTACGTTTTCATAATATTAGTATCATGAACCAACTATTACAGATGTGTTTGGGAACTCGTTTGCATTACTGCAAACAGAAGTTCACACTTTCCAAAGCACGAAAACAGGAAGCTAGATTTTGTATCATTGTCTGTTTGGTCCATTTTAATTATTAACCAAACACACACTACATCCGTAGCAGTAGCACGTGTTCAGATGAAAACTCATGAATGGTTTTATATTACATCTCTAGCATGTCCTCTCATGCAATTTGCTCTGAAATTCAACTTTTATGATGGGAGGAAAGATTGTACACTACACTACACCCTTTGGTCATAAAGGCTCCAAAATTATTAAACTATTTCCAAAAACTTTAGATGAAAACATACAAATGGTTTTATATTACATCTTTAACAATTAGGACCATGCTACAGTCCGGATTAGAATGCTCAGTAAATTGTTATCGTATACATTTTGCTACGTGGGAATAAGAAGAAAACCACAGCCGCACATGACCCACGTTACATAGGTGTTTGAGCATCCAATCCAATTGGTAAAAAACTTCTCAAAATCCAAAATTCTATCAACTTGCAAAAGTTGGAGGCAAGATTCCAATGAGGAATCATTCATTTATATATTCTAAGACGTACCGCATCTTCAAATTTGCATCAAACGGATGAAAGAAAAAATAATCAAAAACTATATTTTTTCTAGTTTAATTGTCATGCACTATCAATGTACTTACAATTAAGATTCTAACAAATGCTAACCATTAATATTTACCGATAAAAAAATGCACTATCAATATAAAATCAGAAATTCTGACACTTTCAACCAATTAGAAATCTTCTTAGAATCCATAAAAAAAGAAGAAATCTTCTTAGAATAAGTTTTAAGGTGATTATTATAAAAATCTAACAAATTAAGTCAGAAATTCCTCCTCATATGCTAAATGTGTGTCAAGGATCTGGTGGATGCCAAGGTGAGTGGAATAGAAACATCTCTTTTCCCTCATAATATTGTTCAGAGGATTGTGACTATTCTTCCTCCTAATCCAGAAGCTGGTAATGATCCAAGATTATGGCCAGGCAACAACAATTGGGCCAATTTTTGGTGTCTAGTGCTTATAAACAAATAAATTGTTTTCATAATTTAGAAACTACCGGTATTTGGAAACTAGCCGTGCCTTAGAAAATTCGATTATTCACATGGCAAGTAGCTCATGGAAGATTGAAAACAAAAGTAGGCTTGCAAAGTGGGGAATTGGTTCTCCTTATTGCAGTCGTTGTCTCCTTAGTTCAAGAAACTTCTCCGCATGTCTTAAGAGACTGTTCGCAGACCCTATGGAGTTGGAATCTCCTTGTTGCTATAGAATTTAAAAGTGATTTCTTTGGTATGCAATTTCAGGATTTGATAGAATTTAATCTTAACAGTGATGTTGGTCTTCGAGACTATTCTCCTTGGCCTGAATTATGGGCCACAGCTTGCTACTATTTTTGGTATTGGAGGAACATACAACAACATGATGATTCATTTGTTTATACATGCAAACCTTGGAAGAAATCAGTCATCATTGGAAGAAATACAAATCTGCCCACTTCAATTTAATCCCTCTAGAAATTATGTCAGAGAGAAAACTCATGTGAAATGGAACTCTCCTCCTGAAGGTTGGTTTTGCTTGAATACAGATGGATCTTTGAAATCATCACAAGGTATGGCTACTTGTGGAGGCCTTCTGCGAGATCAGCATGGCAGATGGAAAATAGGATTTGCGGAAAAAGTGAGGTGCACTATAGCTTTGTTGCTGAGTTATGTGGAGTTTTACAGGGCTTGCGTATTGCTAGAGACCAAGGTATGCAAAATATCTTGCTGCAAGAAGATTCAGAATTTTTTTGTTAAAAGCATTAAAGAGGCAAAGCTGGATGCATGTCTGGAGCACCCTTGGTTCGAGCAATAACAGAATTGATGAAACAATTGAGGCCAGTTTATGTTATTCATATATATAGGGAGGCTAATAGGTGTGCAGATGTTATGGTTAGTCTTGCGTGTGATATGGAGGCTGATTATATGATTTATGAGGAACCACCAGCTCCTTTGCTACAGCTGATTAGTTTTGATGTAAAGAATATCTCTACCGCACGCTTTACAAAAGTGTAATCTCCTCTTTTGGGCTTTAAACCCCTTTGAATACCAAATAAAAATTTAATAAAATCTAACAAACTAGGTGATTTGTGATTGGTGTAGAAAACTTCAACTTATTGATCACTATTAGGAAGGCATTAGGCATGGCAAATTCCAAATTCCAAACAGAATGGTCTTCAACATTTTCGACTTTTTTTTTTATATACGGAAGACAGAAATGTGCATTTTAGTATTGGCTAAAGATAACTTTCAGACATCCAAGCGGAAGTTCATTAGAAGAAAACCAACACTAATGAACGGACGTTTAATGTGTTAAAACATAAATCTAAACACACCAAATACTCATTCAGCATATAATTTGGTTTAGGAGTTAAAACCTAAATCTAAACACAGCAGATAACTGCCATCAGGCTAGATAATGGATAGTGTAAGCCACATAAGCTACAGGTCAACTGATCGGTAAGTAAGGTCAGGGAGGTGCCCGGTTTGAAATTTATAATTTCCATAATTGGGGTACATTGTACTAATGTCAGGTGCCATTTGAAAAAACAAACAAGTTCATAATCATAATCATAATCATTAATCATTCATACAAAGGGACTGAAGAAAATAAAACAAATAGTTACACTTGTATTTCCATTCAAACTGAAAATTGGAGATTATCTTATCCATTGTACACAGAAAGGCAGCAACGAGTCACTAATGATACATCAATCACAGGGCATTCTTTTTCATCCTTCAAGATGTTTTATCCATAAGCTGAATTGGAGTCAAAATATTTGATTTGCTTGTCTCCACAATACAACCATTCATGACCATTTCCTCCAACATAAAATGTGCCTTTTCTAAATGGAACATAATATCTAGCTCGCACTGCAAGCACAAAGGGATGAGAAATATAAAAAACTTATCTAGAATCTATGTTCTAAAAACGGAAGGAAGAAAATAGAGAAGTTTGGAAAGCAGAACTCACCACATTGCCGAAATGACGATCCATGGTTTCAACCAAGAGATGTATAAATTCCAAAATAGCCAGCTCATTCTGCAACATTATTCATAGAAGGTAGAATAAGCAGTCATGAAGAATTCGAAATATATCAACATTACTTATACAAAAGTGGCATGGATCTGGCTCTTCTAAAAGTGTGTGCTTGAGTTCATGGTGGAAAGCTTCAGAACTAATTTTGCTTCCAACGAAACGTGATTTTAGTAAAAATAGGGATGTACTGTTATTGTTGAGTAAAATTGATTTTTCCTCAAAATTTCGGTTAGACTAAAAGGGATAAAGAGTAGCTTTTGGGTTAAATTGAAGAATCTGCACTAAGTTTTGCATAAAAAAAAAAAAAAATCAAACATAAATCACTTCACTTCAAAATTAATTTTAAATGAAATCAATTTCACAAATGCTCATCCAAACACACACTAAGTGATTTCAGTCATAGATGAGAAAATCAACTATCGATATTATGTATACATGCATACCAATTACCAAATAATGAATGTGTTGAGATATCAACTGTGAGATTTTTTCATCAACGACTGTGATCACTTATTTTACACTCGATGAGAAAATTAACTGTCGATATTACATATGCATGCACAACAAAGGAATTATTTATTTATGTACCTCATCATCGTCAACTCCAACGAGGAAAAACAAAGAGGCGTAGCGCCGATATACAATTTTGTAGTTGCGATGCTCAACAAAGGAACACTGTCAGTGAGAATTGGAAATCAGATAGTTCAATCGGGCATTAACATTGGATCTGAATTGGATCTAAATGAATAGTGATTGAAATCGAAATTAACGAACCTGCTGTTCGTTGCGGGCGAGGCATTTGCGAACGATTTCGCCTTCGAGGGCACGTCGCTCTTCGAGAGTGAGGTATTCGTAGTATTGAGCAAGACGAGTTTGGCCTTGCTTGTTCACCATCAGTACGAATCGGATCCCCATTCTCAATTGATTCTGCTTGCCCTAACTCACAACCTCAACAACACCTTATTATTTCTTCAACACTTTCTTTTTATTTTATTTTAATTTAATTCCTACAATCTACAAATTAATAAGATATCTAACTCATTATTCAATGCATTTGATGTACCCAATTTAAAAGAAAATATTTAATAGTAGTTCACATATTTTGCCAATTTTTTTGTTAGAATTAATTGAAATATTATCACCTTAAAATAAATAAATAAAAAATCTTTATCACTTTAATTCATTTAATAATAACTTCTAAATTTGTAAAGAAATTCTGGGTTAATTCTCTCTTTTCTTTTCTTTTTTGTCTAACACCAGTACATCACTCTCTTTCTTTCGTTCTGTTAGCTTAAGTTGACTACAACTTGTTTATTTATCTTAGGCGAGTTCTATGATGAGGAAGGATTGCGTATGATTCAGGTGAAGAAGTAAGATAATTTGTAGAAAGTGAATATTGACATTAAAATATAAGACATTTTTTTTATTTTGTAATCATATGATATTAAATTTATGCCTTATTTATTTTTCTCACTCATAAAATGACACTCTTTTTTTAAGGAATAAAATGTCACCCTTATTAAATATATCTACACACATAAAGGGAATGATAAAATTAATTACACCATTATACCTTTAAAAATGTTACACCTATTTTTAACCATTGATTTTATTAAAATTTAACATCAATAACTTACGTGACCAAAACTCATCATTAATTTGTCATATTATACTTTCACATTAAAACGAAAAGATCCATGGCATAATTATCATGGTGAACGATAATTGAAGGTGGTGGATGGGGTGATTCATATGAATTAAGGATGCTTGGAACTACCATAAGAGAAAGGAAGGAATGAAAAAAAAGACTATTATGTAGTTTTAGAGTACGAGATTCGGTTTGATTCGTTTTGGAGATTCAGTTCGATTCGTCTCGACACAAGATCATAACAACCCTAATGTCATGTGTAAACAACAATGTTGGAATGTTGGAATGTATTGTATGTATTCATCAACAAGAATGGTTGTATATATAGATTACAATTAATCCCAATAAAATAGGAAATAAGAAAATATCCTACTATTAAAAGGAAAACAAATATTCCTACCTTTAATATACAAGATTGGACACCTAATCAAATTTCTATAATTAATCACAGAATCAATCTAGTGATCAATGACAAATATCCATAACTAAAATATCATACAACTTATGCCGACAAGTTTCAATGTTGTCACATGTCAAGTTAGAATCTAGCTGGTAAATGTGTTGGTCCTTAAAGCAAACCACCATCAAATACCATTGACAGTTGTGATATTCACGAATTGGGATGAAGATCTAAAAAAAATGCTTAGTTAGTTAAAACACTATAATGAATAACAAAGTTTTTTTTTCCAAATAAAAACACATATATTTGAGTTTGGCTAAACGGTTTCATCCATTCTTTCATGTATCCAGTAAGGAGTTCTTGCAGGGTGATGTCATTCAATACATCCACCTGTAAATGAAAGAATTTCATCCGTAATATTTTCTGCAATTCGTACAGTATAAAAATTCAATGGTAGAGGAATTGAATATACACTTCAAGGTTTTGCATTATCGCAAACGTTGGCGGCAACATCCAAACTGTCTGTTCTATTCTTCTGCTTTGGTCCCATGTACATTTTGCAGTAAACCAATGTATGAACTACAATAAAATCAAGTGCATAAATAAAATTACATGATCAATCTTATATAAAAATACCATGTTAAAAGATTAGAAGCAGATTCTATATATGAACAATTATCAAAGTAATAGACATATTATAATAAGTTGACTAATCTGACGATCAACTGCATTTCTTTTGAGAACTTTTATCTGAATTCAGACTAAAGAAAAAATAATAACTGAAAATAACCCACTTAGCTAAAATATAGGCTAGTGGAAAGTGGTTACTGAAACAAGTTAAACAAATATTCCTAAAGACTAAATCTTTCTAAATAGTAGGATATTATTCTAAACAAAAATAAAAAATACTGCAACAACTCCTTCAATTTCCTAGAGCCAAGGTTTGAAATTATTCACTACAATTAAATATGTTTTTTGCAACATTCAAAAAATGTTGTAAAAAACATGAGTAAATGTTATTAATATGTTTTCACCACATATTATCATTGTTAAAGGCTTTTAGCAATAGCACCATTTAAGCTCACAAGCAAAGGCAAAGCCAAGACATTTTTACTCTGCCTTGTAGCCGAACCTTGTGGTTCGAGAATAATCTAATACCAACCAAATTGTAGCAATGTGAAAAAGGATTAAAATAATAAAGTAAACAGGATAACTAAACATGATAGGGCTGCTCAACTGTATATTTATGAAAGGAACTGTACTATCCATGAACCATTCTCCATAAAGAGGAAGTGCAAGCTCTTCTAAAGATCCATATAAGTGAGAACCTGAACCACTTCAACAAACCCCCACGTCTGTTTATGCTACCAACCTTTGACCTGGATCCATATAGCTAGATTCACACTCATTGTGACTCTCATTGTAAACCCATTTGGGACTATTATCTGCCACAAGCATACATACATATATATATATATATATATATATATATAGATCAAACAATGGATTATTTTGTCCCTCATGCTTCACATGAATTTTGCAATGCTACTTTTGGAAAACAGAGGAAAAGACTATGAATATTCTTATGGCAAGAAAATGTAAAGGCAGTCAACTCCAAAGGTATCGTTCAAGTAACCACTACCACTCTTCCTTTGCTAGCAATCGTTAAAAATTAATGTCCAGGATATAAATCAAAACCATTCAAATCTCATCCACGCTGGACACTCATACATGTGACTAATTCTAAGCAACTCTTAGACAATATAACCCATAAGTTTCCGTTGTTTTTAGGCACAATATGAATTTCTTACAATGCATCCAGCATTGAGTTTCACATGATTAACTACTACTACAAAATGGAATCAAGAACATGCAACTATTTAATAGGCGGGAAAGGTGTTAAAATGGATTTGAATTGGGCGGGAAAGGTGTAAAATTCCAATACCTCCTTCCATATCATTTCCGTTTATGCACAATGATAAGTAATAATTAATGATATTAAATACTAAAATGATATTTCAACAAAGTTGAATAATTTAACAACTACTATTAGTTTAAAATAAATTTTATATAACACATGATGTTAGGTAATAAAATCATAATTTAGCATAATAATTATTAACAAAAATGAATAATTTAACTACTATAAGAATAAAATAAAATATATATAAAAAATGATGTTAAGTAATAAAATCATAATTTAGCAAAATAATTATTACAAAAATGATTAATTTAACTACTACTATCAGTTTAGAATAAATTTTATATAACAAATGGAGTTAAGTAATAAAATCATAATTTAGCAAAATAATTATTACAAAAATGATTAATTTAACTACTACTATCAGTTTAGAATAATTTTTATATAACAAATGGTGTTAAGTAATAAATCATAATTTAGCATAATAATTATTAACAAAAATGAATAATTTAACTACTAAAATTAGTTTAAAATTAATTTTATATAATGTTTGCTATAGTGGGGGAACATGAAATTGTTTAGATAGGATTATAGGACTGTTGGGAAGGATCCGTCAATCAAAGGTGTCACATAAGGTTCTCATTTGTCCTTACTAATCCAATGACTATTCTATCCAATTAGACTCATTTGTCCATCGTAGTCACTCTTTAACTCTACAAAGAACTCAACCATTGATATAATATTTGCTATGGTGGAAAACATGAAATTGCTTAGATAAGGTCATCACACTATTAGGAATGACCTGACAATCAAAGGTGTCACATAAAGATCTTATTTATCCTTACTAATCCAAAAACAATTGTGTATTTCTAGATTTACGTGTCCACAATAGTCACTCTTCAGCTATACAACAAACTCAACGATTAATATAATGTTTGTTATGATGGTGAAGGTGTATTTTTGTAGATAAGGTTATAGCACTGTCAAGAATGACCCATCAATCAAAGGTGTCGCATGAGGGTCTCATTTATCCTTACTCATCCAACAATGTAGAATTGCTTAGATAAAAAGAAGTTTAGAGTTTAAGATTTTGGGTTAGATCCTTAATAGGACGATCAAATTGACTTTGTTTAACAAATAATATTTTTAATGTTCCCATTGCCACTTACTAATTACTTTTAAAGATATATGATACTCAATAAACATAAAATTTTAACATTTAAGTTTTATAGATGATTTTTTTATTTATTTAATAAGGATAAATTAACCCTTGCCATTTCATCTCATATTTCAATAATTTCTATAATAATAAAATAATAATTTGTAGTAATAATAAAGTAAGGGGGTCTTTTGATTAATTTGTTGCTTCTTGTAGAACTGATCAACTCTATCTTTATATATATATATATATATATATATATATATATATTACGTGTAATTAATTCACATGTTATCACAATCTTTTGTATTTGTATTATTTACTATATATTGTTATATTTTACAATAGTAAAAAAAAAGGTATATAATCAGTTAAGGTTAACCTCAAGTCGATTTAAACTTTATATTAATTATGTATAAAATTGACAATACACACAAAAACATATTTCTATCTATATAAATAAATAAATTTTGTTTTCCTGGCACAAAGGCCCACTTCCCTCCCCCATACGGTTCACTATTACAGACCTCGCATTTAAAAAAAAAAAAAGAGGTCCAAAAGGCCCAATTCAGCCACTATTCCAGACCGCACAAAAACGAAATACCACTCGAGACCTACGATTCCAAAATAAATTAACATGGCCCAGTTCAGCCATTGAACTTTCATCATTAGGGACAGTAGCATCTTTCCAGAAGGGTCACAAAAATCCTTTCCTCCATTACATTATTTTATTACTAGTTCAATTGACGAGAATGAATTGATGATATTATTCATTTATTTGAAATGAGTACTTCTATGGGATAACATATGGAACTTATCAAGCACGAAATTTCAATTCATTATGAAAGAGAGGGGGTGCCGTGCATCAGCTTACATGAGCGACATTTGGTCACACACGTCTTCTAATTTCTAGAAGTCAACAACTTCCAAAAGTTGGAATTTGAAAATGGCCATCAAGTTCTGGAATCACAATTTTCTCTCCACGACTCTTTTCTCTCTCTTCCACATGTTGCCAAACACCTTCAGTTAATCGCAAACGATGTTCAAGCTCAACAATTGATTACGGAAGCTTTCAACACGAATAAGAACTAGGTGAAAAAGTTCACTTAATATATTCCTTTCAACAACAACAACAACAACAAAAAACATTTGACATGCTGAAAGCATTCAATTCACAATTTCTTTTTTTTTAGTTGAACTAACAACAGATATTTAAGAGTAATTATTGTGGTATATATTTTTTTTCAGATGACATTGTTTTTACTGATGAAATCAAAGATGATGTTAATAGGACACTTGAATTATGAAAAAACACTAAATATATGAAATGTGAGTTTTCACTGGAAGAAATGATGATCAAGATCCCGTATATCTACTTAGTCTAGAAGTACTCCAAGAAAAATGTTTTTAGATATTTATCATTAATTTTATAAAAAGGTGGAGAGATTGATGAGGATGTAAATCGTAGAATTAGAGCAGAGTAGATAAAATGAAAGATCTGGGTTGTTATGTGACCGCAAAATTCCCTTTAAGCTAAAAGAAAAATTTTATAGAATAATTGTAAAACCGACAATGTTATATGGAACTGAATGTTGGTCATCACATAGGCAATATGAGCATAAAATAAGGTAGTAGAAATGAGGATTTTAAGGTGGATGTATGGTTATATGAAGATGTATAAGATAAGAAATGAAGATATTTGACAAAAGGTAACAATAATATCAATGAGTGAAACGATGAGAAAACATATATTGAGGTGATTTGAGCACGTAATGAGACAGTTTTTGAATGCTAAGAATAAAAATTTGTTACAAAGAGAGGTAGAGGTAGATCGAAACTTACATGAGAAAAAGTAGTTAAACAAGACTTAATAGAGTGAAATATATATTGACGGACGTGGATGGAATGAAGAAAAACTATAAGTTTAATAAACTGTTAAACCTATTATTATATTTATATTCCATATGATCCATTTTTAGTCTTTATCATTTTTTTTAACATCCTCGTATCTATTATTGAGTTCATCTACCATCAATCTCAATTAGATTGAGTTAAAAAGATGGTTAATGTTGATGTTATATTACCGACAATCATAATTATTACTCCTACCCAAAAGTATCTTTTGTGGGAACTAAACTTAATTTTTTCTCACAAATTCAATGTGCATTGTCCACTTAACTATATTCATTGGGTACGGTTGACAACTTTTAGATCTTTTAAGAGATCTTATTATGTAATCTATACAAACATTGCAGTATAAATCGATCGAATCCAATAAAAAAAAAAATAGTTCAAACAAACAAAAACTAAACAAACTGAAAGTTAAACAAATCTAAAAACATAAAAACCAAACTTCATATCTGACTTTAACAATTAATTTATTCTTCTTTTTTTTTTATTGCAACAACCAATTTATTCAATTCGCATATTTATCTATTAAAGATAAACATAATATTTTTAATAGTTATTTTAGTAAAAATATAATACAATTATTAAGTTGTAATTAATTTTTAATAGTCCATATTTAAAAATTATACTATTATTAGCTATATAATGAATTATTAATAATATAATTGACATTTTTAATTGTATTTACTATACATTTTACTATTTATTTAATATTTTTCCAAATAAAAGACTCAAATTAAAAACCATTCCAATTAAAACTGTTTTAGATTCCATTAATAGCATGAATTTAAATATAATACCAAATTATGAATTAAGAAATTCAAAATGATTAAATAAATTTTTTTTTCTCTTCAAAATCGATGAAACTCTAATCTATATGAACACCCATAATTAACAGCGACGCAATTAAATGAATTAATTACTCTTTCCTAAATTATACAAGTAGAGAACTGCTCCACTTGTTGAGAGAGTCAATGGTTTTCCTACGTCAGACGCTCCTTTATTGCCCACTTGGTCTGTTTGATTTGCCTAGTGCCAACAGTGAGCAATGCTAGTCATGGATAATTAATTAATTCAAACTAATAAAGTTCATTTCCAGATAAACCAGTCTCATTGGAAAGCTTACAAATCATAGCACAACATATTGACTAGCATCTTCATTGTGTAAGGCTGTGTGTTCCACAGCCATATTATTGACATACCAGGGCAAAAAAGACAGCTCTTATGTACTACGTATAACGCATGATAAAAGGATATATCACGTAATGATGACAATAATAACAACTAACAAGCTGTGGGATAAATGCTGTTGATTTCTTTGTTAGCCAAAGAAGTGTCTTTGGAACAATGTCCATCTGGTAACTGATTCAATGCTGCTGCTTCTTCCTTCTTCTCTTCATTGTCGCCCTTGGCATCCAAAAAGCTGGGTTGGTTTGTTGAAGATAAAAGCCTAGCCCACATTCTATCAGTTATCACTACGTGGTTCTGTCTCTCGGTGATTCTCTGCGTAACAAAAGCAACAAAACATGAAATGTTAGTAGAAAGTAGAAAAGGGTACTTGAATGTTGATAAATAAATCATCTTTATTCTGTGGAATCAACAAATGTCATGCCCAATGAACTCACATAGAAGGGTATATAAGTTTGTCTTCCATTGACAAGTCCACTTGTATAGCCAGTGTACCCTGCCATTGCTCCATGAACTGCACTTTGAGCAAGAAGTGTGCAGTACACGTTGTCAGAAGCATTGCTTGGAATAGCTCGGATCATATAAGTTGGATCTGTAAAACATAAAAGAGAAGGCATTACTCTTTCAGCCATTGCTCTTTTTAGTGTGTGTGCACACTTATAATTCCATGAAGTTTAATCTTTACAAACCTATGTATTTGAGAGTTATGGGCAGGGTCTTCTGTGCAGCAAAATGATCCTGGAAGGTCAAAATGATATTTATAAATCAGTTGTGAAAAATTTGGCAAATAATAATATAGAGCATATTCTCTACAGTCTAATTTCTATCTCTTATGATGTTTTTCTACGTGTCCTAGAAAATACAAACCAGTGGTGACAGTAATAGTAGGTGATGCTAGACATATCAGCCAATTATTATAGGCATAGCATAAGTAAGCAAGAGTGTAAGGAAATAAACAAGTTTGAGTTCAAATTCAACGAAGAAATTAAGATGATAATGCAGTAACGAAGATGAAAAGAATGCAAATAGAATGAATAACCATCTAACCCTAATCTTTTGGGATATCCATAGGCCAACATCTTGAAAAAGCTTGTTTCCAGACGCATCCTGTTTGCTCATTGACTGCACGCTCTCAGAAACAAGTTCCTGTCCAGCTCCCTCAGCAATGACGATAACCATGTGCCCATTTTCTTTGAGTCTTTTCTCTATATATTCATAGAGTCCACCAGGACCTTCAAGGTAAAAGGGTGACTCTGGAATTAGGCAACAGTCCACGTCTCGACTTGCAAGTGTAGCATACATTGCAATAAATCCTGCATCATAAGTCCAAAATAAAGCATATATGAAGCAAACTCAAGTTCAATGACAATGTCAACGGAAGAACTTTTGAACATCATATTAGCCGTTCTTTTCTTTTCAAATATTACAATGAGAAAACGATATATGATGCTGATTGAATTGAAGTCAGCTGCCTCCTCAATGGCCTTGTTCTTTAAGACACTATTATATGGACAGTTATAGAATGATTCACATTTTATTGAAACTACAAATGGTTTGCAGGAAGTTTGTGTTATATTCCCACATTAAGCTTCCAGGAATCCCGATTTATATGTCAAGCAGGGATTCTCAAAGACCCTCCCCAATCAGAATAATTGGAATCCCATACTTTGTCAGGTCTAATAAGAAACAAGATTTGAACTTCTCATTATTCTTAGGCTATTGAAGGTAATTAAAAATTGAACCCTTAAGCCAGTGAGTGGAAGCATTTTAAGCATTTAGGAAACTTACCGCTGTTTCTACCCATCAACTTGACAACACCTATGCCATTTTCAACACTTTCGGCTTCAACATGTGCTGCATTTATAGCTCGTTGAGCCTCCTCAACAGCAGTGTCAAAGCCAAAGGACTTATCAATAACCTATTAAGCAAGAGACAGCAGAAGAAATTTACCAAACAATGATCCAAATGGGATTTAAATTATAAGTTTAAAGCTACAATGTAGAAGAAAATAAAAACTTACCGGGATATCATTATCTATGGTTTTGGGGATACCTACAACTGAAACTTTGAGACCACGCCTTCTGACTTCCTGTATGGATAATCAGGTTGAATCATTAATAAATTGCTACTCTAATGCGATTAGTTTCACAGATCATAAATATCAAAATAATGTTGGTAAAAAGTTCATTTACATTCCTAAACCCACAAATCTGATAAATTATAGATACCTCAAAAATTGCAGATGCACCCTTCTGAGTTCCATCTCCTCCAATTATATAAACCTGAAATTCAGAGAGATATTAATCTGATGTACGTACACGGTACACAAAAATATATACTGCTAAATCGAAAGAAATGAAGACCTGATTGATTCCCCGATCTTGAATACTGTCAACTATCTTTTTGGTGTCATGTCCACCTCGTGATGTTCCAAGGACAGTTCCCCCACGCTTATGTATATCATTCACACTTTTAGGGGTTAAAGTAATTGTATTGCGAGCATAGAAACCCCTATATCCTCCCTTCACATCGAAACATTTTCATCAGTTGATGAGACCAATAATAAACTAAGCGTGCAAGCAAAATGTTAGTTATTGTAGATTTACTCTTTTACACACAAGGGAGAACCAAAGATGGGGGAAATTAACTCCAGGATAAAGAACTTATATAAGTGACACCAAACAAGTAAATAGTTGTACAATTACTACAAATCAAGAATAATGCATTGGACTCCTTTAGATAAGTGTAAGTTAGTACATTAATAACCAACCTTAGGCATTAAGGCTTGTTTGAAAAGACAAAGGAATGAAAGCTAGGGGGTGAAACTTGGAAGAAACAAGCACAAAACATGTTCAGTTTTAATGCCCCTGCCCTCCTACCCCCAAACAACAATAAGAAAGAATTAAAAAGAAGGAAGATTGAGAGTAAATGCCATAAACATTCACGTACGTTGATTCCAAGAACTCTCTTCACCCCATACATATGGTGTAAGCCACACACTAATTCCCTAATGACAGTGTTGAGCCCAGGACACAGACCCCCACAAGTAACAATGGCAGCTTGAACTTCATCTGCTTCAAAGTACACCTGAATATATATCCAATTTTAGAAGGCCATAAACAAAAATAAGGTACCAAATATGTCAGTAAATGCCCAGATAGACCCACACAAATAGAACATACCTTTTGACGAGGCCCAGCACGCCTAAAATGTACCCCTCTTGCACCATCTTTGTGAACAACGACCTGTCATAAGTCAGAACAAAATGGAAATAAATGACGGGTAAATTAAGGTAGGTAGATAGGTAACAGTGTCTAAGCTGCAAATAAAAGCATAAAATCCCACCAACTTCACAAAAACCTTTAGATGAGAAGAATTTGGATCACAGTCTAAACATTCTTTCACCCTATGCAGTTACCATTCATTAATTTGGATTTGAAGGTGTCCATACTTAGCAATGGAGATGCAGCACCACCTTAATGAAGAAGTACCATCAAACCCATCCCTAATTACTTAAAAATCAATTCATAAATAACCAATTAAAATTGACATTTAAAAAAGATACCAAAAAACCAACCTTTTGAGGAACGCTGTCATCAACATGCACAAAATACTGCCTGGCAAATGAAAAGTAAAATTCAATTCATCAATCAAGCAACAAAGTAAAGGAAATTAGTAATTACAACACAAGATAAGAATTAATCGATTAACACTTACTTAACAACTGAATAAGCAGGGTTGTCTTGCAAAGGATTAGGGTATGTCTGCAGCAACACACCAACACATAAAATCAGACATTAATTAATCTTGTACCCAAAGGAAAAATTAAAGATACATTATTCATCTATGTTTTTCCTCCTCTTAAATCAGCGTAGCATTTTTTCACTAAAAAGAAGATAAAAATTTACACACACAAAAAAAAAAAAATCGTTCAACTGATTAAAATAGAAATTTCTGTATTATTATTTTTCGGTGTCGGCAGATGGAAAAGAAAAAAAAAAAAAAGGAAAAGGAGGTTTGTTTTCTATAAAACGACAAAACATTCGAGTGGTTCGAGGAAAAAGTGGGACAGAACAAAAAAAAAAAGGGCCATATGATCGCTGATCACAAAACGAAGAAGCAGCTTTTGAGCGGAGTAAGAGAGATTGATTGATGAAAACGACGACGTACTGGGAGATTGGGAATGTAATCGGTGAAATGCGGAACGTCTTCGAGGATGTAACCGGCTGTGCCGGTGACGACCTTAGGCTCGGAGTTCACAGGAGAAGCCATGGCAAGACGAGATCGCGAGCTGGTGGCAGGTTCGGAACCCAGCTTGGGATGAAAGAAACCGTTGGTTTGGGTTGGGGAAGCGTGGTTGTTGTTGTTGTTGTTGTTGTTTTTGTTGTTGTGACTTGGAGAAGAAGAATTAGAATCCATTCAAAGGTTAGTATTATTGAAGTTGAAGAAGAGGAAGAAAAGAGTGGTCATATTTATAGTAAACGGAGTTGACCGAAGGAGAGGACACCAAAGTGGAATATTGATGAAGAAAAAAAGAGAAGGAGAAAGGGGTAAAAGGAACTTTCTTGGGTTGGGGAGTTAGAAACAGGTGGCAGAAGATGGAAATGGAAAGAGGTGTGGTTTTAGAACAAACGTCTACGCTATGATCCACAGCTTTTTTGGAGCCTCGGCGTGGAACACAGTGGTGCTGTGCTGTGGTGGAATAGTGGCTTCTTCTAGTTCTAGAATAAACCTTGGA
>PYAF01004271.1:262589-292418 GCA_007407185.1 Glycine tomentella | reverse complement strand
TCGAAATTCAATATAACTTTAAAATAAGAAGTGTCTAAAAAGAGTTTAACTTACTAGTACTTTTTTTTTTTTTTAGAAAACTTACTTACTAGTATTATATTAGCAATATAAAGTCAATAAGCGTTTAATTTATATTAGCAATTTAATACGCACACTTTCTAATAATTGTTAGTACTATAAGGCTTTAGTCAACAAATAATTAAAAATTAAAATTTATACTTATGTATATGTTAATGCTGTCCATATTAATTAATGTTTGAAAATGTTATATTGTGTCTGAAAAATAAATTTATGCATGGAGATATTGAAAATTTCCTCAGAGTATTGACAAACAAAAAAGCCTTACGTATTCTGTAAAAAAAAGGGGCCTAATGTATTGTAATTATTATGACTTTTTTTAGGAAAATTACTATGACTTTATATATACGAAAATGTAATAAATACATGTAATAATATATATTACAAGTAACAAGAATCAATTATGTTTATTGTTGCAAATGCATTTGCTACATGCAAATCTTTTATATCTGCAAAATTGTCAGCCGATGTCATTCTTGACTTCAGATGTTATTATCATAATTATTTTAGCATTTTTTTACTCACCATTGTTGCATGGTAAACATCCTAGAAAGGCAAATTTAATTTAACAATTATACATTATTAGATGGATGATGTATCGATGTATGTCCAAAAGTGCATATTCAGTAATAATATTGTAAAAAATCTTACCAAAAATACACAATAATAATAATAATATATCGTAAAAAGTAAGACTTTTTTACCGATAAAAAAATAAAAGAAGTTTTCTCATGCATGTTACATGACATTTATAAAATAGACTAATTTCTCTTCCTATAAAAATAACTTATTTGACAACATTTCTATTTCATAGCTAATTAGTTTTTTTTATCATTAAATTAGAATTAACACATTTATTTAGATAATTACTTTTAGTGACATTTATTTTCAGTACATATATATTGACATCCAGTAAGAGTTTAATTTCACCTAAAAAAACTACAATAAAAGTTTAATGGTAGTAGATTAATAATATAAAATAATTTTATATTATTATTCAATAAAAAATTATTATAATATGATTGTTAAAATAATTTTGTAAACCTCTAATATTGTGTGTGAGTATTATAAATCATTTGACATCGTGTTTAATGTTTTCAAATTATTTAGAAAAAAAATCAACAAACTCATCACGAATGATAATTTGTTATTGAAAAATAATAAAAAACTACTGCATAATTTTTTCTTCTTTTGATACATGTACATAGCCTCTTTTTTTTTTTCTCACCAATAATTCTGAATATGCTAACGTTTATTTATTGTTTAATCTAAACCTGCACACCTAGATTATTAATAATGGCTTTGAATGGCCCGTTATCTAATATTTTTTTATTAATTGAGTGTTACAACTTAAAAATAAAAAAGTAATAATCTTCTTTTAACAATTTTTTTCAAATATATTATAATAAAAATTATTTAATAACTAAACTAGATATACGTGTGTTTATTTAAGCAGATACATTCTTTAATTTAAAGATATTTAATAATATTTAGAATTTGAGTAAAAATCATAAAATAACTAAGAGACAACAAATATAAAAGTAAAAACGCAAACATGATCCTAATTAAATATTAAAAATGTGCTTTCAAAATTACTTTTGATTTCAGTTTAATATATTTTCTCTCAAATAATTTTTTCCTAATAACATTATATTTAGATTTTGAATTTATCATATTTTTCAATAACACATGCAATATTTTATAAATTAAAAATTCCAATCCTATTATTTTATTCATTGTATATAAAATAGTGTGCCTTAATTCATGTGATATATAAAATAAAGCTAAGTTTTTATGCAATGAAAGTCTAAAATATAGTTGTCAAACTCGGATTGATTATTGATCCGGTTGAGGTAGAGGATCAGTGGTCCAATCAGTAGATTAGTAATTAATCCGGTTTGATCCGGTATATATTAAAAATTCAAAATTATATATGCATCTATTATATAAATATATAACTAATATTATTTAAGTAAGAAAAGTTCATCTATAATCCAAAATCTAAAATAATAATTGATAATAATTCAAAATTCAAAATTCAATTTTTTTAAAACAATTTAAAATCGGTCGAGTCGAACTGGTCTAACTGAGATCTGATAACCTAACCGATCGGGTTTGTCCAGATCATCCGGAGTCAACTGCATAACCAGTCCAATAGTGAAATTGACTTGATTAGGCCAACGGGTCTCGGTCCAACCAGCCTAGCTGAATCGGGTTTCACAATACTGGTGTAAAATGTAAAACAATTTTATAGTGTCATTCAATCACAAATTATTATTTAAATTGCTTTAAGATAATTATTTTAAAAATTAATAGACTTATCATAAATAATTAACCATAATAAGATTATTGAATTAGATAATTTATATTCTCAATACATAACTCTTTTTTTTTACTATAAAATATACTTAAATATATAACATTTATAGTTTTAATCATTCATTTAATTAACTATAATAAATAAATTTTGAGTTATATATTACATTAATAAAATGAAAATGAAAATGAAAAATAATTAGATTAAATTGATAGTTAAACAAATTTATAAATCTAATTATTATAATAAATCATTAATCTTATTTATTAGATTACAAGAAAATGAAGTGAGAATGAAAAATAACTCTAAAAAATTATTTTTGGTATAAATTAATCCTTCATTGTATATATAGTATATTCATATCAAATATCATATGTTTAATAGATAACTAATTAATTAACCAATTCATGAAGAAAAATACAATATTGTACTAGTGTCTTTTGCTCATAAGGAACATCGGATTTGGTTTGTGTCCGAAAAGTACACTTAATCTGACTTCAGATTCAACTCTCCGCCCTCTTTTGTCCGCTTCACTCTGAATTGCAATAACTAACTAAGTAGTAAATAGGATTTCATATTTTTGGATATTTATGGTAGTTTAAACTAATAAAATAAATAAATAGTAGTATTAGTTTTGTCATCTATTATATTAAAAGTAATAATTAATTAAGAAATCAATAGATAATTTTTTATTTAAATTAAGGTAAAATATATTATTATATTTTTAATTAAAATATTTACTTTTAATTTTTTAACCACTGTCTTTAGAGTAATAATTGGTAAAATCATTTTTGTATTCATAAATTTGTACTTAATAAAAAATATCATCAGTATTATTTGAGTATTTTTGCACTGCTCGCTGATGTTATGAAAAAAGTTCAATTGCGCGTTTGAAGTTGTTTGTTTTCCTGCTGTCCCATATTTTCTAAGCTTTTATTGACCATATACGTAAATAATGTCACCTGCTAATTTATACTGTTAACATTATCTGTGTATCTTAATCTTACTATATAATTTCAAAGTAAATAATGTTATGTATTGATTTTTACATAATCATTTAATTACAAATCGTTGTATATAATATATTTATTTGACTTTTGCTTGCGTTAACTTATTTAAAAAAACATATATATCGTCGATAAGTTTTTATGGATTGAATTTTAAACTCATAATTTTATTATTTGCAAGCGTCTTCCTGAATAATAAAGGCATGAATCCTGCAAGGTGATAGAAAATAATATATTCCCGCATGCAAAGTCGCATTCTAGATCGACAGCACACAGCATTGAATCACAAGAACTCGATGATGTTCAACGAAATTTTAAAAAAGTGTGTGGGGAAAAATATAAAAAGCAATAATGCTGTAGTCTAGAGACTTGGAAAGAAAACAACGTGAAGGTCTCATGTCATTCGTCAGAACCTGGTTCTCCCTCACGGATATTGACAAAAAAGTTGGTGGAGGACCAATGCAATCTTTTATTTACTATAATGTATTATACTAATGATTTCTCTTTCATTTCTTTATTTTCTTATCTCATTTTTATTTTTATTTATTTATCAAATTATGTTTTTGAATTACCATGTTATAAGTGTAAAATATCTTCTTATTTTATTAATAACTAAATTTTTAATAAAGTATTACTAGTTATTTTTAGTATGGTTCTTCTTTTAGTTAAGAAGTCATAATACGATTTTATTAGAATCAACATAATCTATAGTATTTATTAATTTTTTCTCTTTTTATTTTATTTTTTATATCTATTTTTCTCTTTCCATCCATACACAAAATAAACTGTTGGTTGAACATTTTTCTCTATTAAAGATGATCCAAGTCAGTGTTAAAAAACAAAAAGAGATGGGCCAAGTCCATCAACATAAAACACATTAATGAGTGGTTCCTAGCTATCCGTACATGCCTTATGCCACCGCCAAACTATGGTTCGCCATCTATCGCCCATTTTTCTTTGTACATCAATAAATCAATCACATTACCTTATCATTATGTGATAGTGCAAAGTTGAGAGGAATAAATATATTTCAGGACTCAATTGTTAGAAGAAAAAAAAAAACGTATTTCAAAAATCAAAATTTAAATTTTGAGAATCTAAACAGAATTAAACAGAAAAATCACTTTTCATAATGTTACATGTAATCCACCGATTATGAATATATAGTCCCTTTTAATCTTATTCGACAGGAGATCTTGTAAATAAAATGGCCACAAATTCGTGTAGAGGCATCTATCTAATGAATTGAAGAAAATTAATTAAGAGACAAGATCCGGTCTAACTGGTTGAAAAATCATTGGTCTTTTTCAACAAAAAGGAATGAGCATCATCATATATTACCTTCTGCTCTGCTTTTTTTTTTTTTAATTAAAAATAATATTAAAAATTTTATAATAATCATACACTTTACTCAATCAACTTAAGTTAAATTTTTCTTGACTACTTTATTATGATTTAACTTACGCATGAGTGGGGGAAAATTAAATTCTCGACCATCATCATTTAAGTATATGCAATAAGAGATTAAACATTGGAAGAATTTTATCTCCACTATAATTATTAATTATTTGATTTGGAATTAATTGTAACTCAACATATTTTTCCATAATCAAGATCCATACCCAAAACATCTAATGATTTTTAACTATTCTCCGGACCAATGCAATATTTTTGACATTGCATGAGGACTCATGCAGGCGAAAAATAGTAGAAGATGACCTCAAATCAATCTATTAGCAACGGGCACTTGCAAATCAAGAGATTCACACGCTTTCATGTGAAGAACATCACTTTGACTAAAAATTAAAGAGCCATGTAAACAAGCCTAACAAGCTCACATACACACACAATCTCTAATTTTAATTATTTCATCATCTCCTAAATAGTATGACTTGCACTTGAATTTCTTGTATAGCCTTGTAGGTGATCACACTAAAACTTTCCAAGAAAACCATCAAAGATTCCAAATTCAACCTTGAATATTCTTTACCTCAAGTTGGCGCTAAACAATATTATTGGTAATTGGTAATATTTACATTTTGATTTTTTTAAAAAAAAATTCTTAAAAACTAACTACAAAACTAAATGATTTCCCCAAAATAAATTACATCAAATATCACAAGCATCTTTTTAACTAGTATTTTAGTTTATGCATTGCACAGAAGAATAAATGTTCATTTTGTACAACTGAAATTTATAATTTAAAACAAATAAGTATTTTTAAACATATAAATTATGTTATAATTAAAATTTGTAATAACTAAATTTTTTTGGCCCTCGTCATGCTGTCAATGTTTTCCTACTGGAAGCCTCCGAGCTAAGGTACATTGGTATAATATTAACGTGGATGGTGCTGGCTGCTGGGCTTTTATGGTGAAACTAGGCACATGCTCAGTTTCTAGTGCTCACCTTTGGGCTATATATTTCACGGTCTGGAACTTGCTTTGGACAAAAGGGCCCACCAACATTTTAATTGAATTAGACTCTACGACGGGTTTGGACTTCATACACTATTTGAATTTCCAATACATCATTACTTGAATAGTGGAAATCCAAAATTACCCTTAATGTTAAAATATTTAAAAAAGCAAAATACTATACTCTGCAACTCTCACGCTCCTCCACCGTTTGTGCTCCCACACCACCATTCGTGCTTCGTCGTGCACCGTGCTGGTTGAGGCATCCTCCATCGGAATCGGTCTTCTCCGTGGTGACGTCGTCTTCTCCATTTGGTCGTTGCTGCATTTCGAGGTGAGTCATTTGTCCTTGTGGTCGGAAATGGCATCGGGGTCACATATGGATTTTCGAATCCGTAAGACTCATACGGATCAGTCAATCCGTATGAGTCATACGAATCAGCCAATCCGTATGCCTCATACGGATTGTGTAATCCGTATGCCTGATACTTTTGTGTTTTAAATAAGGAAATGTGAAGGAATGCAATATGAAGTCTGGGATTGCAATTAGGAATGTTTATTGATATAATATAGAAACAATATATGATCTTAATAGAGTTTATATGAAATGGGATGCTTATTTGTGATGCTAGTGAAGTTCATATGAAATTAGTGTGAGCATGCAAGACCTACTAGTGTCGAATTTCTGCATTTGTGATTCATGATGGCTTGATATCAGCTAAGCCAAACCGAGGCTGTTGACAAAGACCAAGTGTGATGAACTATAGGATAAAACGTGTATGTATTGGAATTGCTAACATAACACACCATGGAGAATAAGATTGCTCCTCCTGATCCCACCACCAAAAATAAACCTTTTTATGCAACCCGAATAATAGTTCCTTTTTACATTTTGTATGGACATAACTCAGATATTGATGTTCACTATATTATCTTCACTCTGTTTCGTCTTCATAATTGTACCCTAAGAGATAATATAGCCAAATGAATAAGGATTGAAAATTGTATACACTAGGAAGAGAATGAGAAAGTTCAAGTTCATTGGCATTTGATGGTGATTCTTTCTCAACATCATATACGTCAGCATCATCCATAACAATGTCTTCCTCATCATCACCTCCAAAACCAAATGTGCTGAAGTGTTCAACTAAGAATTTCCAAATGTGCTAACTATAACATCTTCCTTCCCCTCGTTAGACTTCAATATTTGACAGTCTAATACCAAAACTACTTTAGCTGCCTTGTTAAGGCCCTAACCAATAGCAGGCTTATCATTTTCATCACTATATACAACTATCTCATGCCTATGAAACTTCACAATTCTATCTATACATAACCCCCTGACATCAGTTTCATTGAGATATCTGACATATGCATAATCAAACATTCCAACAGTCAAATGAGGAACATGGTTACAATTCTTTGAAACCAATAACTCCATGTGTTGTGTTTTGGTGCATTGTCAAACTCATTTGTTAATTCCATTTGTTGCTCTAACTTAAGTTATGTTGTGAATGCAGATTATGGCTAGGACGAGAGGAGGAACTCGTCGGGCAGTTGGACGAAGTCCGGACCGAGCATTGGGTATACATGACAGAGGTCAAGATGAAGAGAGCCCTGAGCGACGTAGGCCTACAACATCTGCACGCGGTCAAAGGGCAGGTGTTGATGTGCCTCAGGATCCTCCTGTGTAGGAACCACAGGTCGAAACTATTTTTGGGTTTCACCATCGACCTTGTCATATCAGCAATAATTATCTTCTCCTCCTGACTTAGTCGACCAGCATATGGGTGTCCACAAAATGACATAGCCAAAGCATGGTTATGAATGCCACATATAAGCTTCACCATCCAACCTTGACCTCCCGGGACTGGTTTGCCTCGCAACTTAAACGGACACTCACATTTTCTAGTACTAGTTGTTGAAGGTGTGAAATGTTTTCTCCATGGTCTATACTTTCCACTCCTTTCACAGCCAATTAACACAAATGATGTCCTTCCTATTTTTCCCGTCGATGTGTCACTCCTCATTATCACAGTTACGAAACCATTCTCATTTGCAATATTCCGAGTCTATTTCAATACCGCATCACGTGACTCAAACACCTACACAAATTAATAATTCATCTTTAATATTTTAATCATTTCACAGAATGTACTACATTCAAAATCACATAAATACCTCAGTCGTGTTGAATGCTACTGAACAATCAATTACACAATTATTGTCTTCACACGCATCACGGTCCGCTCGATGTCTTCATCCATACAATTTTCTTCAGACAAAATACTTTCATAAATCCAGTCATCACTGTCCATCCTAACAACTACAAATTTTAAGCTTCATTACTAAAAAAAATACATGTATGATAATAACATTTTCTAATAAACATCACAATTTCCATAGCCAATCCATAAATTAACATATTTTAAATAAATCACTAAAGTCTAAAAGATCACCAATTACATAAACAATCCACAAATTTCTTTTGTATTTAGTCACTAAAATAATTTATAAAATTAAACTCAAATGTAATTCAATACACAATGTAATTCAATACATATTTTTTTTACAAAGTTTTGTGATTTAACAAATGATCAAATTGTCAACATCACAGTTTAACAAATTATCAAATAATTTATAAAATTAAGGTACATTTTACTTAAATTCATTTTTAACCATTTTTCCTTTTTTTTTAAAAAAATTATTCATTTTAAAGAATACGGTTTCTACAATTTGTAAAGTCCATACGGATCAGGTAATCCGTATGCCTATACGGATTATATAATCCGTAAGAACCATACGGATTAGGTGATCCGTATGGACTTTATGGATTGTATAATCCGTATGAGCCATACGGATTACCTGATCCGTATGAACTTCACGGATTCCTGAATCCGTAACCAATAATGAACACCAAAACTCACCTCTGCAACCACCGACGACGACTCCGACAGCCACCACCACGCCAAAGTTCCGACCAACTCAACTAAATGCAACCAACTACCACCAACGCACAACCTTTCCAAAAATCGCAGCCGCACCAGAACGAACTACTTGAACGGAATAATGGGAAAAAAAACCACACTGTGCACCCACACAAATATAAAAGGAAAGCTGCTGAGGGTATTTTTGGGTTTTAAAAATATTAAATGGTGTATAAGAAAACTTAATGGTGTATGAAGTTTATTACCTACGACGACTGTTCAATAAGTTTCGCAGCCTGGTAGCTCCCATCACCTTGATCATTCCCTGATCCTGGATACACGATCTGTTTGGATATAAATTAGAAGTGTTTTAGATAATTTTTCTATTGAAAATATAATGCTTTTTTCAGTAGAAAAATTATTAAAAACATTTCTAATCTTATATCCAAACAGATCCATGATCAAAGGGACCTGAATTTGACTACAGATATGCCTTGAAAAAGAGGACATTAGGAGTTGATAAGGAGATCCAGGATTGGTTGATTGATTAAAAGAAAAAGAAAGAAAAGAGAAAAAAGTCACGGATTTGATCCCTTCCTACTAATAAAAAATTAATAAACTAATAATTAATATTTATTAATAAAAAAATAAGTAAATTAGGAGCTAATATCTCTACCTAATCTTAGAGGAACCCCGGAGTTCATTAAGATGTTTCTGCAACACATGATGTAACAAGCTTTATGCTTGCTTCTTAATTATTTTCTATTCTTTGGGCTTTTGCCCCTTATCCCCAAAAAAAAAAATATACATTATATTTAAAATTTATGATGAAATAATTCTACATATAGTTATTATTAATCATTGATAATTTCTTTTAAAAATTATTCAAACATAAGTTAGAATTAATTTTTCTGAAAATGAGATGGAAAGAGTTAAGAAGTTAAATCGTTGTGTTGATATTAAAAACATGAGATCTTAAATGTATGTGAGGAATATATTTGAATTGTGAAAATAATTAATATATATATATATATATATATGATATTAAAAAAATACACCTTCTTAAACTATTTAATAGATATTAAAAACATAAGAAAATATAACATGCATTTGAAAATAGTGAAGTTTACCCCTTTTAAGAGAAAAATATTCAAATGAAAAAGAATGTGAGAGAAAATAGAGATAGTGAAAGAAAAAGAACACAAATAAATTTAGACGTTTATATATACAATAGGAGAATTCATAATTTGTCTAAAGATGAAAAAGACTCTACTATAAAAATTGAGTTTACGGACAACTGGACAAGATAATAAAAATATCTAATTTTTCATATCTTCTTTATTATTCATTTACAAATTTCAATAAATAAGCAATTACTTTATTTTAAAAAAAAATAGGTGGGCTAAACAAGTTGGTTTGTAAACCTGTGGGATAAACGGACCTACTTGTACAAATCTACATTTATATGGGTAAAACTTCCTGCATTTTTACTATTGTTTCTTGCACTTTTCATTATATTATAGAAAATTCATACTAAAATATAATTTATATGGATTTTTCATAATAGAATGGGAAATCGAGTAAACAATAATGGAAGTGCAGGAAGCAACAACCCATTTATAAATAGGTCGATTAAAATTGGACTCAGGCTCATGCGAGTTGCAGGCTAGCCTTGAGCAGAAGTCGATAGAGTCATATACCTAACTCTAGCTAATAGTACATAGTTATTGTATAATTTTGAGTTGAGCATGACAGGAAAAAAACACATGTCTTTTCCTATAAGGTTTCTTAACCTAACTCCCGAGTAAGATAATCTTTAAACTAATGAGTAAAATAATATAAACAAATAGAATAAGTTTATCTTATCTTGTTAACTCATCAAACAAATATTAGAATACAATAGAATAAGATAGCTTATATAAGTCTATCTTTTTTGTCTTGAACATCAAACGAATCCACCACAATTAATATTAAGGTGCTTAAAATACCCTCATGAAGGATGTAAGCAAGCAGATCTGAAACTATTGTCTTAGCAAAAATGCCTTCATTGAACTTATATGCATATAATGGTAACCAACTCTCCCATCAGGTTAAGCTATTAAATGAAGATTTATTGTCGTATTATTGGATTTTATATTTGACATGACTTCTCACGCGTCTTACTTCAGAGCTTTTTAGACTTGAAGAAGAGTAGACAATGCACAAACACACCCTAACTAATGTTGCAGTTCTTTGTTTTGAAGAATCGGGATGGCAAGGATTGAACTCCTAACTCTTTGAAATTAGCACCTTTAATGCTATATATAAAATACCAACCCTACAAGTTATTAGGTAAAACCTTAAAAGTTTGTTGGTAGTTTTTTATATCTAATAAATGGATGTGATCGATCCACTGATCCTGATTATATCTTTTTTCTTCCTTGACTAATAATGCTGTCTGCACAATGTATGTTATTATTCTTTATTTCATGTTTCTGCATGAGAGTTCTGATTTTGTATTTAAAGCCATTGATATAGAAACTAGAGAGCTTCTTGCATTTGTAGTTCGTACCAGGTGTCATGCTTTAATTTACTTTCACTTGACAAGTAGTATTTTGCTTCATGATTATCACATATTGATTGGTATCTTGACTGTTGACCTGATACAGCTGGATCTTGACACAAAATCCCGAATTTTAGATAAATAAAATCAAGAGTGTGTAAATCCATCTTCAATGAAATTGTCACCAAGTTATTATAACCAACAATTATACAAAAAATGAGCCGTGCTCCCTATTGAACTCAATGTGTTTTCGGATATGGAATTGTTTCAAAAGATATGAGAAGGCAGGTTTTGACACATGGTGATAGTTATGGATTAAGCATGACATTTTAAATTCTTCATTATCATTGAGGTTAATAATTAATAATCCATTACTTCACTGATCATTTTATGTTTCTGGATAAACTACTAGAGGATGCATGTTTCTTCTTGCTTTTTTTTTTTTTTTTTTTTTTTTTTTTTTTTTTTTTTTTTTTTTTTTTTTTTTTTTTTTTTTTTTTTTTTTTTTTTTTTTTTTTTTTTTTTTTTTTTTTTTTTTTTTTTTTTTTTTTTTTTTTTTTTTTTTTCTGAATTGTTTTGCTTTTCCTCTTTGCCATTCCGTTCTCTTTGGGGTAGTGTAGCAAATCGGTCCTGCAAAGTGAATTTAAGGACACATTACACATATATGACAGTGAAAATATTTGCCAGATTTTTTTAGAAAATTAAAATTGTTAGCATTGATTGAGCTTTAGAAGCAGAAGTTTGAGTTGATATGAATTCATTAAATTAGTTGTTTTAGACATGTGTCAGACATGATACATGAGTCATGATACTCCATTGCCATAATAGTGCTTGTTTTCCGTGAAGAAGAGTCAACCAGCTCTGACTCTGACTGAGGATTTAGCGGCCAACTAATGTTGCAAAATAAAATTGCTTGTTATTATGCTACAATGTAAATGATCTACCTTATGATCTATATCTGATGCAATATAGATTATAGGTTACTGAGATAGGCTGCTGATTATTCTGCCCCTTGCTCCTTTCTATCTATCAATGTAGCCTCACCATTATTCCTCCCGTCTCAAATTAACCCACTTCTCACGTTTCAATGAAATACTTTAAATACTAATCTAATTTTGTCCTCTAATAAATACCGTTATCTTGAAAGATTTAATAATACATTTATTGAAATTACGAGAGAACAAGAATAGTAAAATTATCACCTAATAAATATTATTTCTCTTGAAATGCTAGCTTTACTCTATAAGGTTGCAGATTCTAGCTTCGGTGTCAGTTATTGTGCATTTTGATTGAGGAAAAAAAAAAAAAAAAACAGGAAACTGTTGTAAGTATAAAAGTTGCTTGCATTTTGTCTTTTGGGGTGCAAAAGTTACTTTCCGATTTCATTGAAGAGATTGACCTCTCTTAAGGGATATTTTTCTATTCATATGGATCTAATTAGAGATTAAATCTTTGATCACATACTTAAAGAACATGATTATTTATTCACCATACCATGCTAAAGTTGCTTGCATTTGTTTAATGGTTGAAAAGACTACAATATATAGTGTCTTTGACTTCTTAAAATATGTCTTCTACGTCTTAAGGAAAAACATGAGGAGAATTTGAAGGGTATTACTCCAATTTCCTCAGAAGTTCATCGCTTCATATGGAGACAGTGTTTCCTTCTCCTGCAAGAATTCTCCCTCATTGTTACCTATTTTCTTGCTAGTGATCTCTCCTCTGGATGTTCTGCAGTGGAGGCACTACATAATATCAAGTGGTGTAAAATTAAATCAAAATTCTAAATATTCATGTAGTCAATTAATTGGTGATTATGCTCAGGCACCATCTGAGTCTGACTATTTTTGGGTAAAGAATTCGTGGGATTTCACATTCTGACATTCATGTTCTGATGTTACACTGAACTCACAACTTCTGAATTCTTTTTGTAACTTCATATTTTACTTCATCTATATGAGTCACACATTATTCTTCATTAAATGTTTATGGAGATTACGAAAGTTAGTTAAACACTTGTATCCAAAATTTAGCTAAAACTAACAATGAAGAATCACACGTTGAAGTGTTCTTCGAATTATGAGCTTAGTTTCAGATGTACACATCTTTTAAGGATATATTTAAAAGTATACAAAGAGTATTATTTTTCAAAAGTACCTTCAACATCCAAAAGTACGTTGAAAACGATTATCCAAACATTCACTAAATTCCTGCAAAAATGGCAATGTTGATTGGCTTGAGTCAAGAATGTATGTAGCCTAGCTCCAGTTGGTCAAAACAATATGTTGACGAGTAAGATAGAAGGAAACAAATGTCAATATATATAAGCTAATAAATATCAAAATTTTCTTGTATGAATAATCAGTGGTCATACCCACTTGAACATTTATCTTACCAAATGTTCTTTCCTTTTGCACGCAACATATTTCTCATCCGAATGATCAATATCTTTAAGGCTTAAATGTGTTTTTATATATGTAATATTTTTTTTCTTCAATTTATTACCTAATTTGTTTTACTATTTGATATTTTTAAATTTTTACTTTTGATATGTCTCGTTAATCTTAATTTGTTAAGTGATGATGTGAAAAATTAACAATAAATAAAAATAAAAATCTGAAAATTTTAGACAGTAAAATAAAAAATATTAAATAATAAAATGAAAAAGAATATTATATATATATATATATAACATATTTAAATCATCTTAATTAGAAAATGAATACTTCATGGAAACACATTTATGGACTTATGTCGATAAATGTAAAGATAATATACTAATTGAGTGCTTAGTATGATGTTGGTGGACTTTTGCTCCGTGAAGTTCTCGGTACTTTTCACCCACCAGGGAATTCCACCTCACAAGCAATGTTTCATTGAGGCCCAAGTCAGAAAAAAAGATAATTGGGTCAAATTATGGGCCACCCTCTAAGAAATCGAAATCTCTTGTCCATGGTCAACATGGCCTAACCTATTTATATTTTTTTAAGAAAATATTTTTATTTCTTCAATTTTTTTTTTAAAAAATAGTTTTCAATTAAAAATTTATTCTTTTTAATCCCTCAAATTCAGTTTAGAAAACTAGAAAGAGACTAAAATCTGTCATTTTTAGTGGCTCAAAATTTGTGAAATATTATTTTTAATCTCAAAGTGAATTTGTATGACTAAAAAGAACATATTTTTAACCGGGAGACAAAAATCAAGGTGTTCTAAATTTAAAAATTTAAGTTTCTTATTTTTAAGCAAATAAAATAAGGGCCGATAAAAATATTTACTTTTATATAATATTAGAATATAAATTTAGAGACTGTGTCTCATTTTCTCAATTAAGCACTCTTATTTTTTCTTTCTTTTTTTTGACTGGACTTAATATTTTTTCTCTTCTCTACTTTGATTAAACATTTCATATGTTACTCCCACAACTAGCTATATAATTTCTCTCAACTATCTAAAACTATTATCCATTTATATTTACTTTGTGTACTTGATTTTCTTAACTATCAAGCCCTTTAAATTAATCTACCCTCTTTATCTTTATCTTTAAATTAAATTTCAATAATTTTTCAAAAGAAATTAATATTAATTAAAAATAACCTTCTATCACAATTTAAATTATTCCTTGTAAATCCAAAGCATCATTTATATATTCAAACATAATTTTTTTAAATTGTTCCAATAAAGAACATACTTTAAACATTTATTTTGTGCAATGTATATGTTAAAATTTTAAAATTTAAACGGTGGTCTTGGATTCTACTGAGTATAAGAATATAGATAAATATTGAACTTTATTTTTATAAAAAAAATTGAAAAACATAATATAATATACTTAAAAAAATGGGTTAAATTAATTTTTATTGAATAAGTCGTGGATATTTTTTAAAACATATATTTAATATATCACAAATGAATTATTATTATTTTTAATTTATCCTTTATAATTCAATTCAAAATTTATCCCTCCCGTCTATTTAACACGCTATATTGTTAGCTCGTAGTAAAAAGATAGTAATAGTTTGATTCTTGACAAAGTTGTAAATTGTCCAACAGTAAACAAAAGTTAGAGAAGTACTTGTCCTCTACCTCTTGAAAGCAAATATATATATATATATATATATATATATATATATATATATATATATATCCTACATTTTTTTTTAAGAATACTTACACTTTGTGACAAATTAATCAGAAAATTGAGAGTTCATTGAAATGCTACCTTGACGTCATGAAGAAGGTCCTAGCTGGAACTAAAACTCTGTTTTGTTATCCCCCAAAGATGGGAAAAGTTTCTTGTGTGGCCTATGGGATGAATATGTCCGCAATTGATATACCCTGCTGCTGTCTTGCAATTAATGTTTTTCTTATTCTTAATTACCTCCTAATTAATTACTCTGTACTTATTTAATGAGAAGCCTCATTATACCTTTGTCTCCCTTTTATATTAATTATTGATGTTAATGACCATTTCTCTAAAACCATTGGTCATGGGAATAATAATTGCAATTTTATAATTGAATTAGTGATGTAAACCAGCGATCTATAAGGGATAGCATAAAATATCCCGGTTGATGAAAGAATGCTAAAACTTCGAAGTGTTTACAACTAAACCTTCCTTAGCACTCTAGAATATACATAAACACCGTAACAATCATTGTACTAACGTACTACCTTAAGAAATATTCTTAAAGAGGAATTGTGCAGAAAAGGGAGTATTTTGGAATATTTTTTTGTGTGTATAAAATTAACCCTTCTTTTTCTACTATAATTATCATTACTATAAGAGGGGATGTTCCTCGGAACTGTGTCACCAACCCCAGTTTATTGGTGAACAAATATTATTAAACAGTGGAATATTTATGTATGGTTCATGCAAAGCAAACAAATAAGGTTGTGTGTGGGAAGATGGCACTGTGTTAGAGTGTGGGCTCCTTGGGTTGGTTCGTCCAAGGTCAACTTAAATGGATAATCAAATTAATTTGATTCTCTTACTTTTTTATTTCACCTTAAATATAATTGGTCAAAATGAGAAATGTGAAATGAGAAATGTTAAATGATGTTATGTTATATAAGTTTTTTTTTTCGAATTTAAATGATTGTCGCAATATTATAAGTTGTTATATAATTTTTGACCTATTAAATTGAGGGACACTCCTAATCTCTAAATCCGAAGAAGAAAAAAAAGTTATATTTTTTTGGGATCCTTTGATCCAAATTTCTCTATATACCCTTAAGATAGGATATATTCCTTAGGTCTGTGTCTGTCTATGATATTTAGGCAAAAATTCTGCTTCCCCTTCTCATTCAATTCTCATGAGCTCCATGAAATAAAAGCAAAGCTCTCAATTTGCAAAGGGAAAGAGAAAAACAGAAAAAAGGAAAAGACAGCAAAAAAAGGGGCAATCATGGCCATCTATCTATACTGCAAACATCATTAGGGACCCTCCATCATTTTTCTCTTGACTGCTCCAAAGAATGCTGTTATAAACGTGAAACCTAGCCATCATCTGATTAATATACTTTATGGGGGCATAAGATTTCCATGCTGGACCCACAAAGTGGTGTGGGTCTAGTTCTCACTTCTTATATATATGAAAATACATAATTTGTGTCCCAGTGATCAATATTCATTAATACTTTATATAAGCTCGGAATAGAAATAACACAAGGCCAAATTAAAGTAGATGACAAAATAAAGGAGAGTGGAAAATAATACCACCATCCCAACAATTATTAACCGCACATTATTTTTTTTCCCTGCACCAGTATATTATAAATCTATTAGCAAAAAAGGGGAGAATAATATATAGTACTATCCCAAGAATTATTAATGTCCATTATTTTCATGAATAAATGGTAATCCGTAAATGTATTAATAATGTAAAGAATTTTATACTATTAACTAATAAAATTATAATATGTGATAATTTTATTAATCTTTACAATAATTATTTTAAAAATAATTTATAATATAATTTTTAATTAATTGATTGTGTAAAATTTTTCTAAAGTGTTAATATATACAAATTAAAGTTTATGTTTAGAGTAGTGATACATAAATATTCTTTTATTTTAAATATATTCTTTTATTTTAAATATTTTATTAATATCTTTCATTTCTTTTTTTTTTTTCCTTTTATCATATCTTAAACTTCATCAAACTTATTTTTTTCTGTTTTTCTTCTCTCATTAGAGTCTAACAACAAATCACTGTTAATCAAACATTTTCCTTAAGATTATTACCTGCAGCTCTAAACTGTATTTTCTGCTTCTGGTCCAAGTTATATATATATATATATATATATATATATATATATATATATGAATATGATTTAACATAAATTTTAGTAATTAGGAGAAGAGGTGGTGGTCCATCAAGTACACAGCTTTGTCTTGCTTATCAAGCAACCCCCTAATACTGCCCACTCATCTCTCACTCTCACTCTCACTCTTGTGTGTGCAAAACATTCATGGCAAAAGCATCATGATCAGCACTCCAACTCAAAGCCCATGTGAGTTTCTATCATCCCTTTTTCCCTTATTTCCATCTGGGTGTCTCACCGTGTCTTTCTTTAATTTGTCTCCCTAAAAATCTCGGCTTTATTATTATGTCTCACATTAATCTGTTATGCTTAAATAATGAGACCGTAATTCTGCAGCCTCATGTAGTCGTTATTACTCAAAGTCCAAACTTCGTGACACGTATTAAGAAGTGACTATTTACATTTAATATTCTATTTGTTTTTCCTGCTAACTTTTGATGGAAGATAAATTGTCGTTAACTGGTGATAGAAACCAATAAATGTATTATATATAAATGCTTAATCCAGGACAAAACTTACCATAGGTGTTGTTTGTATTATTATTATTATTATTATTATTATTTTATATCAAAATTGGAATTCCATCTAAATAATTCATGTAATAAAAGATTTTGTAGATTATTAAAAACACTAATTTTGAATGGAGAACAATACAAACAACAGTAACACGTTATTAACTATTAAGTTTTGTCCTAGCTAATTCTATTTCCATAACTGTATGCTTTCGTGTTTCTTTGGGAGATATATATTTTTTTCCAAGTCATATTTATATGTATAATATAAAATAAGACACAAATTGTTGGGTTGGTACAAGATCCTTGATTAGTAACAGCTATGTGGCCGTTTTTTGCCTTTTGCTTTTGTAGTCAAGGTTGAAAGAAAGGTGTAATACTAGTCAGGAAAAAAAAAAAACCAACCGGCCGGGTTTTCTTTCTTTCTATCCTGTTTCTTTGCTTCTCTTTTTTCCTCTCTCTCTCTCATAAGTCATAAACCGCCTACATACATGCACTTCTTAAATTAGCAAAAACTTAAAGGTACTATATGTGTGTTTGAAGCAGCTGCTAGCCACCTTTTCCTTTATTATTATTTTTTTTCTCACTGCATGCCTTCAGTTAAAGTAGCAAGCTAGATAGGAAATTCTGGTGTTTTCCATGGTTAAAGCAGGTTTATAGCTCAATCCTATTGTAACTGTTTCCTCTTTCCTTCTTCTACTCTTCTTCATCTTATCCTTTCCGAATATTTTCCTTGTTTTCCTGCATATTCTCATCCTGGTTATGCAGATTTTTTTTTTCTTTCTTTAGGACTGATTTTCCTCTCTTTAACAGTCTGGTATATTGCTAGCAAGTTAATATTTTCCATCATTATTTTTTATCTATATTCTAGATTTTTTTTTTCTCTCTTTCTTCACATCTGTTGTTGCTGTCTAGTTTCCTCAACCGGATCAGCATCTGCTCAAGTATATATATTTAATTTCTTAATACTTATTAGCCATATTATTATTGTTATTCTGGTCTTCTTCATCTATCCATGTTCCTTTGTTGATCATTTAATTTGGAGAGTTTTATTATGTTTTGATGGATCTCAATCGGCTCTTGGATTTTCCTGTAATATAGAGATCAAACAACCTCGGACATGCTCAGTTGTGGACTGTTCCATAAAAAGGGAGTTGCAATAGTATTTGAAGGCATCTGGTTTCATCAAGAGAAATAGCACACGAACACACGCACGTACACTCACACGTCACGACGATGAATAAGATCAGCAACTTGAGTTCTGTAAGCAGTTCTGATCTCATAGATGCCAAGCTTGAAGAGCATCAGTTGTGTGGATCCAAGCAGTGCCCCGGTTGCGGACACAAGTTTGAAGGGAAGCCGGTACGGAAAAAATATCTCAATAATATTCTTTCCTTCACTCAAAAGCCTTTGACAATATGAACAAGAATCATATCATACACAAAAAAAAAAAAAAAAAAGTATAGGGAGTTTCGTTATTGGACTCTAGCTTGTGTAATTCATTTAATGGGGTTTAATTTCCCCTTTTAATTTTATGCTATTGCTAAAGTTTGAGTATAATTCTTTTGTTAATTAAAGGCAGCTGCTTCACCCTCTTTATTTTCTTTTCCCCTTGTATTATTCTTCTTGTTCCTGTTATCTCTCTCTGTCTTTAGCTTTAATTTTGTTTTTTCACTTGAATTTTCAATGGACACTGCAGGACTGGCTAGGCTTGCCCGCAGGAGTGAAGTTTGATCCCACAGACCAAGAACTAACAGAACATCTTGAAGCCAAAGTGGAGGCAAAGAACATGAAATCACACCCTTTGATAGATGAGTTCATTCCCACTATTGAAGGAGAAGATGGAATTTGTTATACCCATCCAGAGAAACTTCCAGGTGTGAGATTTACAGTGTGAAAATATACTAGAAAAAAAATAAATTTAATTCACCTCCCGTTAATTTCTAACTCTCATTATTCTCTAACATGCAGTGTTAATTAGTGTTGTTTTCTAACTATCTTATTCAAAATTCCATACTATTTGTTTAAGTCCCAGTTAGGTTTTACTATATATAGAGAGAGGGGGGCCTCTTTCTTTAAATTGGTAGTATTTTCAGGAAACTTTTTTTTTATTAGTAAATATTAGTTGTTAATTATTAATATTTTTGTTAGCAATAAAAATTAAATCCACAATCTTTTCTTTTTTCTTTTTTTTTTTTAGTTTTATTGTGAAATCAACCTTATAATTCCATTGTACTTAATATAATATGAAAAGAGTTTTATTTTCAGTTCACCTAAGACGACCTAACTTTGATTTTGGGTGTGTGGCTCATATATGTATCTAATTAACAGGAGTAACAAGAGATGGGTTGAGCAGGCACTTCTTCCATAGACCTTCAAAAGCTTACACAACTGGGACAAGAAAGAGGAGAAAGATTCAAAACGAATGTGACTTGCAAGGTGGAGAAACTCGGTGGCACAAGACTGGTAAGACCAGGCCAGTGATGGTGAATGGAAAACAAAAGGGTTGCAAGAAAATTCTAGTCCTCTACACCAACTTTGGAAAGAACAGAAAGCCCGAGAAAACCAACTGGGTGATGCACCAATACCATTTGGGGCAGCTTGAGGAAGAGAGAGAAGGAGAGCTAGTGGTGTCAAAGATATTCTACCAGACACAACCAAGGCAGTGCAACTGGTCAGATAGAAGTGCAACAACTGGTGAAGGAAGTGGAGAACCTAACAACAACAGTACTGGAAGAAGGGACAGTGGAAGTGGAAGCTGTTCTTCTAAGGAAATTGTTACTCACAGAGATGAGATGTCTGCTGTTGTTGGTGTCCCTTCAATGACAAGTTTCACTACTCATCATCCTTTGGATATTCAACAGCTAAAACCTGATCACTTTAGCTTCATCCCTTTCAGGAAAACCTTTGATGAGGTATATATACACTGCACACACATACAATCATATATATATATATATATATATATATATATATATATATATCAATCATGCATATATATCATTCATGATTTTAAATTGGATCACGGTCGTGAACCAGAATACCTTTATATTGAGAGTAATTGTAAAAAAATGTGACTAATACAGTCACAATTGTGGTCGTGGTGTGGTTGCAGCAAATCAAAAATACCTTCACGTTGCGACCATAATTAGGATTACAACAACTATTTAAAACATGATGTCATTCAAAATAAAGTGCTCCCTTGTATATGTAGCATCACATTTGATTGGACGCTTGCATAGTTATGATTTTAATTAGACACCTTTTTTTTTTCAAATCAATGAATTGAACGTGATGTTTCACTTATATAGCTGACCATAAGGAAACACAATTCACTGTATTTGAACATTCTTTTGGTAAAATTAGATCGAGTTTGCTTTTGCACCAAAAAGTGAAATTAGGACATGGAAAGGGTTAAGGTAGCTGCTGATATAACACCATATTGCTTGCACACACCGCATGTAAATATTGTACGGGCTTAACTTAATTATAAATCAGTTTCAACCAACCAGTGCTTGTTTACCTAACGCTGAAAGGTAACACCCACACGAGTTGATGATAGAACGAAGGCAACAAAGTTAAAGCTAAAATAGCTACACTCAGACCGAGAAAAAAAAAAGAAAAAGATGAGGTTAATAGTTGACTAGGTATCTAGCTAGTTTAGAAAATTGGGTGATATTTAATATAATATTTTCTTAGTTAATGTAATTTCTATCAACTTACCACAAATCATTCTTCTTATAATTAACAAAATAATTATTCTAAAAAATAATAAATTTATCATATATATATATTAATTTGTGATTAAATAACAGTATAAAAATAAACTTTCAACATTAGTTTATGAACTATTTATTCTTTTTTATTATTTTAGGATGATATATAAGTGCAACACAGTTTAACAGTTGAATATGATGGTGGAGAATGCAGGTTGGAATAGTAGAGGCTTCCACAGCAAGACAAGTAGTGCAAGCATCAGGTTCATGTGAAGAAGTGCATGAACGGCAGCGAGCACAACATGTAGCTCATCATCATCAACAACAACATGTTCATCATCATCAAATTTCAAATTCAGCTTTTCATATCAGTAGGCCATCACATCCCATCTCTACCATTATCTCTCCTCCTCCCCTCCACCACACTTCCATCATTCTCGACGACAACAACTCTTACCATGTCTCTAGAATAATTCTCCAAAATGAAAACTTCCAGGTAATCACCACTCAAATCCCACTTCTTAAACATGATTATATATATGATTATAATTAAATTTCCTCCTTTTTAATTTTCATAATCGAGAACTACTATAGCTAGTACCCAAATAGTAGTCATAATAGAAAAATAGTTAAGAGTACATTGACTAAAGGTTTTAATTAAAATGTGCATTTGATATCTCATTGCATAAGAATATTTATCATGAGCTTGATCGTAAAAAAAAAGTTAAAATGAACTTATTACAATAAGTTTTTGAGTTAATTTTATTTTTAAAACATTATAAGGAGGCTATAATTTCTCTAAAACAAGGTTATAATTAAATTTCTTTCATAAACACGAATAAATTTTGTATATGCTCCCTAAAAGGTTAATAGTATGGGAGGATTAAAAAAATATTTATCACCTTATTTGACTTATAATAATAATAATAAAAGGTGAGTCACTTGGCATGTGAAAATCCAAAGGAGTGAGCCTGCATGGTATTATCCATGAGTCAGACTTAATAGCTAGGCAAGCTTTTGTGGGTGCTTGATAAATCACAAGCATGAAACTGTCTTTTCACTTTTTGAATATTGTTGAACACGATGATTAAGATTATGTGTGTTTTGAATTTGATTGTTGACCTTGGAAATGCATCTATGGTATTTGTCCACTTGGCAGCAACAGCAGCAACAACATCATAAGCTTGGAGGAAGGTCTGCGTCTGGTTTGGAGGAACTCATCATGGGTTGCACTTCAACTGAAATCAAAGAGGTAAGAAAGAAACAACTTTTTGACTCGGAATTATATGAACTTTGTGAGTCATAATGCCTAGAGAAAAGAAAAATGAAGGCACGGAATGAAAAAGAAATAAAAAGAAAAAGCGAAAACATTTTTTTTTTGTTTGCTTTTATATTTTTTGAGGCTACGTTTTTCTTCCATTACATAGAGGGAGAAAAAAAATAGTACAACAAAATGTGCGTCATCGATCGATGCCGCAAGGAAATTTAAAGGAAAAAAGAAGTTCTCTTCATTTCATTTTTGAATTGTATAAGAGATAGAAACTTCTACTAACACCATTTTTTTCTTCTCATTAAACTACTCCTAAGTCCTAATTATATTCAATAGTTTTATCTTTCTTTTTTCCTTATTCTCATAAACAAGCTTAACTAAGGTTGGGAAAAGTGAAAACGACTTTATTTTATTTTTTCATTACGGGCCGTGTTAGGCAAAACGCCCATTGCGTTTGACACTTTTGACCATGATCGAGGTGGAAAGGCATCTACTTGATGAGCCAGTTAATTTTCATTTTCCTTAATTATAGTTTCAGTCAATCTCTATGTGATGATGTTTAAAGTTCTGCTCAATCTCTATATGATATGTAATTGAATATTTCATTTTGTTAGAAAATATTATCAAATACTAACACTCAATATTTTGATGTGAAGATTAGTTGAAATCATAAAATAGTAATAATTTCTCTTTGTTTCTTAAGATTACGATTATAATTATATTCTAGAAACCCTAATCCTAATATTAATTTTCATTAATATTCGATTCCCTTACAGGAGTCATCCATCACAAATCCACAAGAAGCTGAATGGTTGAAGTATTCTTATTGGCCAGACCCTGACAACCCGGATCATCATGGGTAGAAGAGGGTGAACCCAACAAAAAAAAAAGTAAGAGAGAGAACTGTAGAAAAAAAAAAAAAAAACAACCATATAGACAGCATCATAGTCATCATCATCATTAATGCTTGAAGCCTCCCTCAAGTTTCCTTTCAACAAAAATTAAGACCAAGAAATAATATCCATAGTTTGCTCTCTTTTTTCTTCTTTTCCTATCTGTGGAGGCCAATTTATAAAACTTTGGGGACTCTCACTGAAACTATAATAGTGTGCTGCTATGGGACAAGCTGGAAAGAAAGAGCAAAGAGTAGAAGAATGTAAATCAAAGAGAAAAAAAAAAGAAAAACCCAAGAAAGGCTGCTGTCACTTCTGACGTACACTTGGAGAGGGAGAACCAAAGATCCAAAGTAAATGTATCCTACTGCATGAAAATCACCACTATTTTGATTAATTACTATACCATATCCCTCCTATAATTCTTATTATTTTATTGTTTTGAAATGTTTGTATAATTTCACTTTTCTTGTTTTTTTATACCAGAAATATACCAATGAGTTTGTGCAAAACTGCAAACCACCTTGTTAGTGCTGTAGTTATTCTTCACTTTGTTGTTACACTAAAATACTAATTGTTCTTTATATTTATATATAATTATATTCATATAGAAAAATGAAATGTCCAAAAGAGTTTGCCATTACGCTTCACTTTCTACTTCTATTCACATTTTTGAAAGGTTTAGCTAGAGGGGAATCATGTAGCTTTCGCTTTCTCTTTTAAAAATGTATATTACCGAAAACTTTACGTGGAACCTCAGGCGGTGCAAGAACACTGGTTAAATTACTCTCGTGGCCTAGCCTGATCAGTTAAACTACTCCACTTTACATATTAAATCAGAAGTGACAGTCACAAAATTATATATACGTAATGAAAATCGATAAAATCTAGTATAATGGGGAAGAGGATAGGAAAAAAAAAAACAACTAATTAATTAAATGTCTCAAAAGGTGTTTAAATCCACTTTGCTCGAGATTATATATATATAACCTAATAAAATATGGAATTATCATATATTTTGTTAAGTTGATGGTTGTATATTTTAAAAACTTGGTATTTAAAATGTATATGCTTAAAGTATTATAAAAAGGCAAGCAAGAAAATATTACTATTGAATTAAGAGGAATGACGGAACGTGTGAATCATCTGAGGCAAAATGTTGTTCTAACTGAACTAATATTCTGTAGTTTGACTACATTAAATACTTAGAAGTAGAGTTTTAATGACACATATAAATAATCTTATCTAATTCAAATAGAATTGTTTCTGCTGAATGGTAGCAACCAATTAATTTAGTTTGTATTCTGCATTTATCTGGTCTCATGCACATCCATTACCATAGATAAATTTTTTCACACCACGGCTACGTACAGTAAGCTGCACTAAATCTCCCTCGAAGCTTTACCGGTGCTGATGTCTTCCCAGTAGAAAGAAAACTTACTTTAGGAGATGAAGTTCAAGAAGATCTTTTAGATTTTGATGCGGGTCCCCTTAAACTGACCAACGATCTTTTCTTTGAACTGTAACGTTATATATGTACATGAAATATGTATACGTGTATGTGTGTGTGTAAAACTATTCACTTTTAATTTAAAATGATTTAGGAAGTTTCACTTTAATTTCTTCATTCTAAAGGAATCTATGGACAAATATATTTGTGTTTTATAGAGACGAGGGGACCGAAGTTCACATTTCTTGATTGAAATATTTTTGAGTTTAATTTTGAATGTAGCAATACAAGGCTACGTTAAGTTTATTTGGTTAGATTCTTTATTTGATTTCTCATTTAATTTTTTAGAAAGAAAGTGATACTAGGAGACAGACACCTCTTTATTACTTTATTCTGCGTTAGATGCGATCTTTTCCTGCAGTGTTACAGAGAAAAGATGAACTAATCCCATCTGAGAGAGAGAGAGAGAGAGAGTAACGTGCATGTTAATGCTATATCTTTTCTTTCATGGGACATGCATGATAAAGCTAAAATCAAGATGAAGAGGGGGCAACTTCATTGTAATTTCTGAAGGGATCGAATAAAGAGGGAATATATAAGAAGACAAGAATAAACTTTTTAGATGCTTTTATTTCTGTGCTCTTTTTAAATGACTACGTATCATCCCAGAACTCCTACCTTCTCTAAGCATCGGGGTTTGTCTGTGAGAGAGAGATATGTATTGAGAAAAAGAAAGACAACGTTACCATTTATAATAAATAGTCATATATACAATCATCTCATTAATTTATTAAGTACACTAGCTAGAGTATAATGTGTAAGAGAATCTCGTGTGCGTAGGATTAAGTAATTAGATTTGTGTGCATGATCTAATAATATAAATAAATTAAACAAGAATAGAAAGAAAAGAGAGATGGTGGGTTGGTAACATGAAATTAGCAAGATGAAGTGTCTCTTTCCACATGCAATTTAAAATTTAAAGGAGGCCTAAAAGGGTGATATTCAGTTTCTTTCACTTTATGGAAGATTTTGGATGCTTTTGAAGGGGAGGATATATGGAGAAAACGGTAATTAATAGCAGTGAGTGTTAGGGTTAGTTTTCTTGGTGTGCCAGAGATTTGGTCCCATAAAGAACTCGCAGGTGGAATGGTGGTTGTGCAAAGAGGAATATAACAACATGGCTGTTATCCATCTTTTTTGGATTCTTCCACATGGGCCCAGCCTTGGGCCTGCTTCCATTTTCAAGACCCTACCACTTTGGGGTTTTGATTTGATTTCACAACTTCGATCATTACCCTCCAACTATTGTTTATTAAATATATATATATATATATATATATATATATAATATGCACATTATTATAACTCAATTGATTAAACAATAATATATATTAATTGTTGTAAATTTGTTTGTTACCGGTCAAAATATTTTAGATAAAGGATTAGTTAGTTGAATGAATCAAGCTGAAATCATATAAGGGATTATTTGTTATTTCGAATAAGTGATAAGATATGATAGTTGAAAAAGATAACCGTGGTATGGGCCAATAAGATCACCAAAAGCCTTTGTGTCACTAATGGTACACAGAAGTCATGGGTGATTTGAAAATTAAAAAATTGGGCTAAAAGTCTCAAAGATATAGATGCAAGTGGGATTCAAATTGAAGATTGAGTTCCCGTAGTAATGGATAAGACTGGTAGCATAGGTGAGTTTTGAAGAACCCCATGATCTAGGAGCAGCTCCTAAAATATTAAGAACATGGGATATGCGCTGAACCTTTTTCCTAGCCGAAGTACGAGTATAATAGCCGAAGCAATTGAGAATGATTTTGTAGTGGATGAACATGGTTGAAGCACAATTTGAATAAGTTAGTTTAGATTTTACAATATCAATATCTAGTTATTCTTACCGAATTCAAGAGGCAATTTTTTTTCTCTTGACAATCAAATCGTTTAATTCAAACATTCAAATTATTTGGAATTGTGTTAGAATAGTTGTAGTCAAATTCTACTTGACTAATTGTCAATTATTCTCGCGACAATACGTCTTAATATTTGAGTTTGATTTGTATGTAAAACAAATGAATTGCCACTTGCACCATTCCATGCGAGTTTTTAAATTCTCCATTTTCATTATTGGATTGAGAAATAAAATGAATTTGTTTAGCTATATATATATATATATATATATATATATATATATATATAAAGGTATATATGTAATGTCAAACTATTTCATTTCATTATAAATAAATAAAATAAATGTACATAAAAGTTATATTTAGCAAAACTAGTTGAAAAGTTAGTTGGAAGCTGAAAAATTAACTTATTAAATTAGAATTTTATTATAAAACTAGCTGTTGAATTAGCTAAAAAAATGTAAAATAATAGAAAAATAATAATAGTATAAATTATTTTAAAAAGATAACAAAGAAAATGAATAAATATATTAAGGATAAAAGTGGAAGAAAATATAAAAAAAAATTAAAAGATGAAAACTAGCATTTTAAGTAATATTTCAAAAAAATGCTAGAAACTACTAAGAAGTTATTAAAAAAAGTATGTTTACTTAATACTGGAATAAGCTTTTTAGCTATTAAAAAAGTTAAAAATTAGCTTAAATGTCTTGTCGAACTTAACCAAAATGACAAAATGGTTTGTCTAGCTAATTAACACAAGGTGAAAAAAGGGGTTAAATAACTCATCTTCAATTACTAATAAAATTTAAACATTTGTCTTATTCTTAATCTTATCATTAATGTGATTATTACTATATTTAATGCATCTCTCATGTCATTTATATTTAAATGTGATCTAAATTACTTTTTTATATTTTAATGTAATTGAAAACCCTAAAAACAGTTTTCAGTATTATTTTACTTTTATTTTAATTGATTACTTAATGTCCCATTATTTTTAGTTGTTAAATTTGAACTTAGTTCCTAATTTTTTAACCACCGAAAAAGTGGTTTCTATTTCAGTAATATCTACTCTTATCATATAAATTTGGATAATAATTTTAAATAAATATGTGTTTTTACGAGTTATTCTTTATCTAAATAATAATTTTGAATAAGTATGTGTTTTTGTGAGTTATTCTTAAAGAAGAGTATTTTTAAGAATAATTTGTAAGTTAATTATTATTTTCATCCATGAAATTGGGAGGCATTGATTTTTTAAAAGTTAATTTTACATATTTAATTTAGATTAATAAATCAAAATCATTCTTTTAATTTTAAAATAAATGAAAACTATTTATTTAAAGTGAATAAAGAGTATAGTGTTTATAATTAATTAAAAATAAATATTTAGATTTAATATTTAATATTTTATTACATATATTTATGTATTTTAGTATAATTTTAATTATTATATTTTAATTAAAAATTAAAATTTAATGATTTTTCTATTAAAGTAATAAATAATATGACATGTACGTGATAATCAAAATCTTATAATATTTATTTATACTTTTTAATTAACAGTTATAATTAAAATGTAATATTTTTATAAAAAAATACTATACTTGTATGTTGCAAAACGAATAAAATAAAAATAACAAAAAAGTGTATAAAAAATGTAACAAATGTGCTTGTGTATGATACATGAAACTTTGGCTTCATGAGAGAGAAAGAATAAAGCATTAAATATTAGTAATTACATTAATGATAGAATTTAAAATAAGTCAAATGTTTAAATTTTATTGGGCATTGAAGATGGAATAAAAGGATTAAATATGATAGTAATTACATTAATAATAGAATATAACCCTATTTTTACCTTAGATTAATTAGACAAATCCATGATACAAGGATAAGTGATATTTATATTTATCTTTAGTTGTAGATCTCAAATAGAGATCTTATATCACTTTTTGATGGGTCTTATAGTATCATATAGGATTGAAGATCTTTCAAGATCTCTAATTTTTTTCTTTAATGGCATATCTCATTTTGAGATCTTGGGGACAGAGAAAGAGAAAAAAAAATTATTCTTTTTTGAACAATGTGCAGATCTTGATAGATCTTCTACAAGAAATCCATGTTCCATGTTGGAGATCTCTTTAACTCTTTTATTGAGAGATTTGATAAAGATCAGATATTAAACTCAAGATCTTACACTAAAAAGATGTTCTAAATACTCTATACTATATACATACGAAAATAATTTTTATATAAAAATTTTACATGTGTCTTTCTCATATATGTAAACAATTAATTTTTTTATTAATTTTAAATTCAAATATTAATTAGTTGTAATAATGTTTTTATAATTGTAACTATAATTAAATAAATTATTTTCTATAAATAATATTATATAATTAATGACTGTTAATTCTATTATCCATTAAATTGAAATACATGTCTACGTAAATAA
>PYAF01004271.1:249136-262489 GCA_007407185.1 Glycine tomentella | reverse complement strand
AAAATATTAAAATTTAAACGGTGGTCTTGGATTCTACTGAGTGTAAGAATATAGATAAATATTGAACTTTATTTTTATAAAAGTAAAAAAAAAATATTTTGAAAAACATAATATAATATAATTAAAAAATGGGTTAAATTAATTTTTATTGAATAAGTCGTGGATATTTTTTAAAATATATATTTAATATAACAAAAATGAATTATTATTATTTTTAATTTATCCTTTATAATTAATTCAATTCAAAATTTATCCCTCCCGTCTATTTAACACGCTATATTGTTAACTCGTAGTAAAAAGATAGTAATAGTTTGATTCTTGACAATATATATATATATATATATATATATATATATATATATATATAACCTACCTTATTTTTTTAATAATATTTACACTTTGGTGATCCAAAAAACTGAAAACTACTTGACAAATTAATCAGAAAATTGAGAGTTCATTGAAATCCTACCTTGACGTCATGAAGAAGGTCCTAGCTGGAACTAAAACTCTGATTTGTTATCCCCCAAAGATGGGAAAAGTTTCTTGTGTGGCCTATGGGATGAATATGTCCCCAATTGATATACCCTGCTGCTGTCTTGCAATTAATGTTTTTCTTATTCTTAATTACCTCCTAATTAATTACTCTGTACTTATTTAATGAGAAGCCTCATTATACCTTTGTCTCCCTTTTATATTAATTATTAATGTTAATAACCATTTCTCTAAAACTATTGGTCATGGGAATAATAATTGCAATTTTATAATTGAATTAGTTATGTAAACCAGCGATAAAGAATGTGCTAAAACTTCGAAGTGTTCACAACTAAACCTTCCTTAGCACTCTAGAATATACATAAACACCGTATCAAGAATTGTACTAATGTACTACCTTAAGAATTATTCTTAAAGATGAATTGTGCAGAAAAGAGAGTATTTTGGAATATTTTTTTGTGTGTATAAAATTAAACCCTTCTTTTTCTACTATAATTATCATTACTATAAGAGGTGATGTTCCTCGAAACTGTGTCACCAACACCAGTTTATTGGTGAACAAATATTATTAAACAGTGGAATATTTATGTATGGTTCATGCAAAGCAAACAAATAAGGTTGTGTGTGGGAAGATGGAACTGTGTTAGAGTGTGGGGTCCTTGGGTTGGTTCGTCTAAGGTCAACTTAAATAGATAATCAAATTAATTTGATTCTCTTACTTTTTTTTCCACCTTAAATATTATTGGTCAAAATGAGAAATGTGAAATGATGTTATGCTATACAAGTTTATTTTTTCTCGAAACCCAAATGATCGACGCATTGATATAAAGTTTTAGAGCCTCTTTGACCTATTAAATTGAGAAACACTCCTAATTTTTAAATAAGGAAAAAAAAGTTGAATTTTTTGGATCCTTTGGTCCAAATTTCTCTATATACCCTTAAGATAGGATATATTCCTTAGGTCTGTCTGTCTATATATGATATTTAGGCAAAAATTCTGCTTCCCCTTCTCATTCAATTCTCATGAGCTCCATGAAATAAAAGCAAAGCTCTCACAATTTGCAAAGGGAAAGAGAAAAACAGAAAAAAGGAAAAGACAGCAGACAAAGGGGCAATCATGGCCATCTATCTATACTGCAAACATCATTAGGGACCCTCCATCATTTTTCTCTTGACTGCTCCAAAGAATGCTGTTATAAACGTGAAACCTAGCCATCATCTGATTAAGATACTTTATGGGGGCATAAGATTTCCATGCTGGACCCACAAAGTGGTGTGGGTCTACTTCTTACTTCTTATATATGTGAAAATACATAATTTGTGTCCCAGTGATCAATATTCAATACTTATATAAGCTCGGAATAGAAATAATTAACACAAGGCCAAATTAAAGTAGATGACAAAATAAAAGAGAGTGAAAAATAATACCACCATCCCAACAATTATTAACCGCACATTACTTTTTTTCCCTGCACCAGTAAATTATAAATCTATTAGCAAAAAAGGGGAAAATAATAGTACTATCCCAAGAATTAATAATGTCCATTATTTTCATGAATAAATGGTAAATCCGTAAATGTATTAATAATGTAAAGAATTTTTCTACTATTAATTAATAAAAAATTATAATATGTGATAATTTTATTAATCTTTACAATATAATTTTTAATTAATTCACCGTGTAAAAATTCTCTGAAATGTTAGTATATACAAATTACTAGTGATACATAAATATTCTTTTATTTTAAATATTTTATTAATATCTTTCATTTCTTTTTTGTTTTTATCGTTTTATCATATCTTAAACTTCATCAAACTTATATTTTTTTCTCTTTTTCTTATCTTTCATTAGAGTCTAACAACACAATCACTGTTCATCAAACATTTTCCTTAAGATTATTACCTGCAGCTCTAAACTACTGTATTTTCTGCTTCTGGTTCAAGTTATATATATATATATATATATATATATATATATATATATATTAAAAGAATATGATTTAACATAAATTTTAGTAATTAGGAGAAGAGGTGGTGGTCCATCAAGTACACACAGCTTTGTCTTGCTTATCAAGCAACCCCCTAAAACTGCCCACTCATCTCTCTCTCTCTCTCTCTCACTCACTCACTCACTCACTCACTCACTCTCATGCACTCTTGTGTGTGCAAAACATTCATGGCAAAAGCATCATGATCAGCACTCCAACTCAAAGCCCATGTGAGTTTCTATCATCCCTTTTACCCTTATTTCCATCTGGGTGTCTTTCTTTAATTTCTCTCCCTAAAAAATCTCGGCTTTATTATTATATGTCTCACATTAATCTGTTATGCTTAAATAATGAGACCGTAATTCTGCAGCCTCATGTAGTCATTATTACTCAAAGTCCAAACTTCGTGACACGTATTAAGAAGTGACTATTTACATTTAATATTCTATTTGTTTTTCCTTCTAACTTTTGATGGAAGATAAATTGTAGTTAACTGGTGATAGAAACCAATATGTATTTATATATAAATGCTTAATCCAGGACAAAACTTACCATAGGTGTTGTTTGTATTATTATTATTATTATTTTATATCAAAATTGGAATTCCATCTAAATAATTCATGTAATAAAAGATTTTGTAGATTATTAAAAACACTAATTTTGAATGGAGAACAATACAAATAACAGTAACACCTAATTAACTATTAAGTTTTGTCGTAGCTAATTCTATTTCCATAACTGTATGCTTTCGTGTTTCTTTGGGAGATATATTTTTTTTTTCCAAATCATATTATGTATATAATATAAAATAAGACATAAATTGTTGGGTTGGTACAAGATCCTTGATTAGTAACAGCTATGTGGCCATTTTTTGCCTTTTGCTTTTGTAGTCAAGGTTGAAAGAAAGGTGTAATACTAGTAGGATAGATGAGAAGAGAGAGAGGCTGGAATTTGAGCTTTAGTCAGGAAAAAAAAAAAAACCAACCCGCCGGGTTTTCTTTCTTTCTATCCTGTTTCTTTGCTTCTCTTTTTTCTTCTCTCTCTCTCTCTCTCTCTCTCTCTCTCTCTCTCTCTCTCATAAACCGCCTACATACATGCACTTCTTAAATTAGCAAAAACTTAAAGGTACTATATGTGTGTTTGAAGCAGCTGCTAGCCACCTTTTCCTTTATTATTATTATTTTTTTCTCACTGCCTTCAGTTAAAGTAGCAAGCTAGATAGGAATTTCTGGTGTTTTCCATGGTTAAAGCAGGTTTATAGCTCAATCCTATTGTAACTGTTTCCTCTTTCCTTCTTCTACTCTTCTTCATCTTATCCTTTCCGAATATTTTCCTTGTTTTCCTGCATATTCTCATCTTGGTTCTGCAGATTTTTTTTTTCTTTCTTTAGGACTGATTTTCCTCTCTTTAACAGTCGGGTATATTGCTAGCAAGTTAATATTTTCCATCATTATTTTTTGTCTATATTCTAGATTTTTTTTTCTCTTTGTTCACATCTGTTGTTGCTGTCTACTTTCCTCAACCGGATCAGCATCTGCTCAAGTATATTTATTTAATTTCTTAATACTTATTAGCCATATTATTATTGTTATTCTGGTCTTCTTCATCTACCCAAGTTCCTTTGTTGATCATTTTGGAGAGTTTTATTATGTTTTGATGGATCTCAATCGGCTCTTGGATTTTCCTGTAATATAGAGATCAAACAACCTCGGACATGCTCAGTTGTGGACTGTTCCATAAAAAGGGAGTTGCAATAGTATTTGAAGGCATCTGGTTTCATCAAGAGAAATAGCATACGAACACATACGCACGCACACGTCACGACGATGAGTAAGATCAGCAACTTGAGTTCTGTAAGCAGTTCTGATCTCATAGATGCCAAGCTTGAAGAGCATCAGTTGTGTGGATCCAAGCAGTGCCCCGGTTGCGGACACAAGTTTGAAGGGAAGCCGGTACGGAAAAAATATCTCAATAATATTCTTTCCTTCACTCAAAAGCCTTTGACAATATGAACAAGAATAATGTCATACTCAAAAAAAAAAAAAAAGTATAGGGAGTTTTAGACTCTAGCTTGTGTAATTCATTTGATGGGTTTAATTTCCCTTTTTAATTTTATGCTATTGCTAAAGTTTGAATATAATTCTTTTGTTAATTAAAGGCAGCTGCTTCACTCTCTTTATTTTCTTTTCCCCTTGGATTATTCTTCTTGTTCCTGTCATCTCTCTATGTCTTTAGCTTTAATTTTGTTTTTTTCACTTGAATTTTCAATGGACACTGCAGGACTGGCTAGGCTTGCCCGCAGGAGTGAAGTTTGATCCCACAGACCAAGAACTAACAGAACATCTTGAAGCCAAAGTGGAGGCAAAGAACATGAAATCACACCCTTTGATAGATGAGTTCATTCCCACTATTGAAGGAGAAGATGGAATTTGTTATACCCATCCAGAGAAACTTCCAGGTGTGAGATTTACAGTGTGAAAATATACTAGAAAAAAATAATTTAATTCACCTCCCATTAATTTCTAACTCTCATTATTCTCTAACATGCAGTGTTAATTAGTGTTGTTTTCTAACTATCTTATTCAAAATTCCATACTATTTGTTTAAGGCCCAGTTAGGTTTTACTATATATAGAGAGAGGGAGGCCTCTTTCTTTAAATTGGTATTTTCAGGAAACTTTTTTTATTAGTAAATATTAGTTGTTAATTATTAATATTTTTGTTAACTAAATCCACAATCTTTTTTTTTTTCATTTTATTGTCAAATCAACCTTATAATTCCATTGTACTTAATATAATATGAAAAGTTTCAGTTCACCTAAGTCGACCTAACTTTGATTTTGGGTGTGTGGCTCATATATGTATCTAATTAACAGGAGTAACAAGAGACGGGTTGAGCAGGCACTTCTTCCATAGACCTTCAAAAGCTTACACAACTGGGACAAGAAAGAGGAGAAAGATTCAAAACGAATGTGACTTGCAAGGTGGAGAAACTCGGTGGCACAAGACTGGTAAGACCAGGCCAGTGATGGTGAATGGAAAACAAAAGGGTTGCAAGAAAATTCTAGTCCTCTACACCAACTTTGGAAAGAACAGAAAGCCCGAGAAAACCAACTGGGTGATGCACCAATACCATTTGGGGCAGCTTGAGGAAGAGAGAGAAGGAGAGCTAGTAGTGTCAAAGATATTCTACCAGACACAACCAAGGCAGTGCAACTGGTCAGATAGAAGTGCAACAACTGGTGAAGGAAGTGGAGAACCTAACAACAACAGTACTGGTAGAAGGGACAGTGGAAGTGGAAGCTGTTCTTCTAAGGAAATTGTTACTCACAGAGATGAGATGTCTGCTGTTGTTGGTGTCCCTCCAATGACAAGTTTCACTACTCATCATCCTTTGGATATTCAACAGCTAAAACCTGATCACTTTAGCTTCATCCCTTTCAGGAAAACCTTTGATGAGGTATGTATACACTGCACACACATACATCATATATATATATATATATATATATATATATATATATATATATATCATGCATATATATCATTCATGATTTTAAATTGGATCACGGTTGCCTTGTCGTGAACCAGAATACCTTTATATTGAGAGTAATTGTAAAAAAATGTGACTAATACAGTCACAATTGTGGTCGTGGTGTGGTTGCAGAAAATCAAAAATACCTTGAGGTTGCGACCATAATTAGGTTACAACAACTATTTAAAACCATGATGTCATTCAAATTAAAGTGCTCCCTTTTATATATAGCATCACATTTGATTGGACGCTTGCATAGTTATGATTTTAATTAGACACCTTTTTTTTTCAAATCAATGAATTGAACGTGACGTTTCACTTATATAGCTGACCATAAGGAAACACAATTCACTGTATTTGAACATTCTTTTGGTAAAATTAGATGGAGTTTGCTTTTTCACCAAAAAGTGAAATTAGGACATGGAAAGGGTTAAGGTAGCTGCTGATATAACACCATATTGCTTGCACACACCGCATGTAAATATTGTACGGGCATAACTTAATTATAAATCAGTTTCAACCAACCAGTGCTTGTTTACCTAACGCTGAAAGGTAACACCCACACGAGTTGATGATAGAACGAAGGCAACAAAGTTAAAGCTAAAATAGCTACACTCAGACCGAGAAAAAAAGAGAAAAAGATGAGGTTAATAGTTGACTAGGTATCTAGCTAGTTTAGAAAATTGGGTGATATTTAATATAATATTTTCTTAGTTAATGTAATTTCTATCAAATAACCGCAAATCATTCTTCTTATAATTAACTTTTAAGATAATTATTTTAAAAAATAATAAATTTATCATATATATATTAATTTGTCATTAAATAACAGTATAAAAACAAACTTTCAACATTAGTTTATGAACTATTTATTCTTTTTTATTTTTTTAGGATGATATATAAGTGTAACGCAGTTTAACAGTTGAATATGATGGTGGAGAATGCAGGTTGGAGTAGGAGAGGCTTCCACAGCAAGAGAAGTAGTGCAAGCATCAGGTTCATGTGAAGAAGTGCATGAACGGCAGCGAGCACAACATGTAGCTCATCATCATCATCAACAACAACAACATGTTCATCATCATCAAATTTCAAATTCAGCTTTTCATATCAGTAGGCCATCACATCCCATCTCTACCATTATCTCTCCTCCTCCCCTCCACCACACTTCCATCATTCTCGATGACAACAACTCTTACCATGTCTCTAGAATAATTCTCCAAAATGAAAACTTCCAGGTAATCACCACTCAAATCCCACTTCTTAAACATGATTATATATATGATTATAATTAAATTTCCTCCTTCTTAATTTTCATAATCGAGAACTACTATAGCTAGTACCCAAATAGTAGTCATAATAGAAAAATAGTTAAGAGTACATTGACTAAAGGTTTTAATTAAAATGTGTATTTGATATCTCATTGCATAAGAATTTATATCATGAGCTTGATCGTAAAAGAAAGTTAAAATGAACTTATTACAATAAGTTTTTGAGTTAATTTTTAAAAAATTATAAGGAGGCTATAATTTCTCTAAAAAAAGGTTATAATTAAATTTCTTTCATAAACACGAATACATTTTGTATATGCTCCCTAAAAGGTTAATATTATGGGAGGATTAAAAAATATTTATCACCTTATTTGACTTATAATAATAATAATAAAAGGTGAGTCACTTGGCATGTGAAAATCCAAAGGAGTGAGTCTGCATGGTATTATCCATGAGTCAGACTCAATAGCTAGGCAAGCTTTTGTGAGTGCTTGATAAATCACAAGCATGAAACTGTCTTTTCACTTTTTGAATATTGTTGAACACGATGATTAAGATTATGTGTGTTTTGAATTTGATTGTTGACCTTGGAAATGCATCTATGGTATTTGTCCACTTGGCAGCAACAGCAGCAACAACATCATAAGCTTGGAGGAAGGTCTGCGTCTGGTTTGGAGGAACTCATCATGGGTTGCACTTCAACTGAAATCAAAGAGGTAAGAAAGAAACAACTTTTTGACTCGGAATTATATGAACTTTGTGAGTCATAATGCCTAGAGAAAAGAAAAATGAAAGCACGGAATGAAAAAGAAATAAAAAGAAAAAGCGAAAACATTTTTTTTTTGTTTGCTTTATATTTTTTGAGGCTAAGTTTTTCTTCCATTACATAGAGGGAGAAAAAAAAATAGTACAACAAAATGTGCGTCATCGATCGATGCCGCAAGGAAGTTTAAAGGAAAAAAAAGACCTTCTCTTTATTTCATTTTTGAATTGTATAAGAGATAGAAACTTATACTAACACCATTTTTTCTTCTCATTAAACTACTCCTAAGTCCTAATAATATTCAATAGTTTTATCTTTCTTTTTTCCTTATTCTCATAAACAAGCTTAACTAAGGTTGGGAAAAGTGAAAACGACTTTGTTTTATTTTTTCATTACGGACCGTGTTAGGCAAAACGCCCATTGACGTTTGACACTTTTGACCATGATCGAGGTGGAAAGGCATCTACTTGATGAGCCAGTTAATTTTCATTTTCCTTAATTATAGTTTCAGTCAATCTCTATGTGATGATGTTTAAAGTTCTGCTCAATCTCAATATGATATGTAATTGAATATTTCATTTTGTTAGAAAATATTATCAAATACTAACACTCAACTATATATTTTTGATGTGAAGATTAGTTGAAATCATAAAATAATAATAATTTCTATTTGTTTCTTAAGATTATGATATTATAATTATATTCTAGAAACCCTAATCCTAATATTAATTTTCATTAATATTCGATTCCCTTACAGGAGTCATCCATCACAATTCCACAAGAAGCTGAATGGTTGAAGTATTCTTATTGGCCGGATCCTGACAACCCGGATCATCATGGGTAGAAGAGGGTGAACCCAACAAAAAAAAGTAAAAGAGAGAGAGAGAGAACTGTAGAGAAAAAAAAAAAAAAAACCATATAGACAGCATCATAGTCATCATCATCATTAATGCTTGAAGCCTCCCTCAAGTTTCCTTTCAACAAAAATTAAGACCAAGAAATAATATCCATAGTTTGCTCTCTTTTTCTTCTTTTCCTATCTGTGGAGGCCAATTTATAAAACTTTGGGGACTCTCACTGAAACTATAATAGTGTGCTGCAATGGGACAAGCTGGAAAGAAAGAACAAAGAGTAGAAGAATGTAAATCAAAGAGAAAGAAAAGAAAAACCCAAGAAAGGCTGCTGTCACTTCTGACACATGGAGAGGGAGAACCAAAGACCCACAGTAAATGTATCCTACTGCATGAAAATCACCACTATTTTGATTAATTACTATACCATATCCCTCCTATAATTCTTATTATTTTATTGTTTTGAAATGTTTGTATAATTTCACTTTTCTTGTTTTTTTTATACCAGAAATATACCAATGAGTTTGTGCAAAACTGCAAACCACCTTGTTACTCGTGCTGTAGTTATTCATCACTTTGTTGTTACACTAAAATACTAATTGTTCTTTATATTTATATATAATTATATTCATATAGAAAAATGAAATGTCCAAAAGAGTTTGCCATTACGCTTCACTTTCTACTTCTATTCACATTTTTGAAAGGTTTAGCTAGAGGGGAATCATGTAGCTTTCGCTTTCTCTTTTAAAAATGCATATTACCGAAAACTTTACGTGGAACCTCAGGCGGTGCAAGAACACAGGTTAAATTACTCTCATGGCCTAGCCTGATCAGTTAAACTACTCCACTTTACATATTAAATCAGAAGTGACAGTCACAAAATTATATATACGTAATGAAAATCGATAAAATCTAGTATAATGGGGGAGAGGATAGGAAAAAAAAACAACTAATTAATTAAATGTCTCAAGGTGTTTAAATCCACTTTAATCGAGATTTTATATATATATATATATCCTAATAAAATATGGAATTTTCATATATTTGGTTAAGTTGATGGTTGTATATTTTAAAAACTTGGTATTTAAAATGTATATGCTTAAAGTATTATAAAAAGGCAAGCAAGAAAATTTTACTATTGAATTAAGAGGAATGACGGAACGTGTGAATCATCTGAGGCAAAATGTTGTTCTAACTGAACTAATATTCTTTAGTTTAACTACATTAAATACTTAGAAGTAGAGTTTTAATGACATATATAAATAATCTTATCTAATTCAAATAGAATTGTTTCTGCTGAATGGTAGCAACCAATTAATTTAGTTTGTATTCTGCATTTATCTGATCTCACATGCACATCCATTACCATAGATAAATTTTTTCACACCACGGCTACGTACAGTAAGCTGCACTAAATCTCCCTCGAAGCTTTACCGGTGCTGATGTCTTCCCAGTAGAAAGAAAACTTACTTTAGGAGATGAAGTTCAAGAAGATCTTTTAGATTTTGATGCGGGTCCCCTTAAACTGACCAACGATCTCTTCTTTGAACTGTAACGTTATATATGTAATATATATGTACATGAAATATGTATACGTGTATGTGTGTGTGTAAAACTATTCACTTTTAATTTAAAATGATTTTGTTAGTTTCACTTTAATTACTTCATTCTAAAGGAATCTATGGACCAAGATATTTGTGTTTTATAGAGACGAGGGGACCGAAGTTCACATTTCTTGATTGAAATATTTTGGAGTTTAATTTTGAATGTAGCAATACAAGGCTACGTTAAATTTATTTGGTGAGATTCTTTATTTGATTTCTCATTTAATTTTTTAGAAAGAAAGTGATACTAGGAGACAGACACCTCTTTATTACTTTATTCTGAGTTAGATTCGATCTTTTCCTGCAGTGTTACAGAGAAAAGATGAACTAATTCCATCTGAGAGAGAGAGAGAGAGAGAGAGAGAGAGAGAGAGAGAGAGAGAGAGAGTAACGTGCATGTTAATGCTATATCTTTTCTTTCATGGGACATGCATCATAAAGCTAAAATCAAGATGAAGAGGGGGCAACTTCATTGTAATTTCTGAAGGGAATAAAGAGGGAATATATAGGAAGACAAGAATAAACTTTTTAGATGCTTTTATTTCTGTGCTCTTTTTAACTGACTACGTATCATCCCAGAACTCCTACCTTCTCTAAGCATTGGGGTTTGTGTGTGAGAGAGAGATATGTATTGAGAAAAAGAAAGACAACCATTTATAATAAATAGTCATATATACATGCATCTCATTAATTTATTAAGTACACTAGCTAGAGTATAATGTGTAAGAGAATCTTGTGTGCATAGGATTAAGTAATTAGATTTCTGTGCATGTTCTAATAATATAAATAAATTAAACAAGAATAGAAAGAAAAGAGAGTTGGTGGGTTGGTGACGTGAAATTAGCAAGATGAACCGTCTCTTTCCACATGCAATTTAAAATTTAAAGGAGGCCTAAAAGGGTGATATTCAGTTTCTTTCACTTTATGGAAGATTTTGGATGCTTTTGAAGGGGAGGATATATGGAGAGAAACGGTAATTAATAGCAGTGAGAGTTAGGGTTAGTTTTCTTGGTGTGCCAGAGATTTGGTCCCATAAAGAACTCGCAGGTGGAATGGTGGCTGTGCAAAGAGGAATATAACAACATGGCTGTTATCCAACTTTTTGGGATTCTTCCACATGGGCCCAGCCTTGGGCCTGCTTCCATTTTCAAGACCCTACCACTTTGGGGTTTTGATTTGATTTCACAACTTCGATCATTTCCCTCCAACTATTGTTTATTATATATATATATATATATATATATATATATATGCACATTATTATAACTCAATTGATTAAACAATAATATATATAAATTGTTGTAAATTTTTTTGTTACCGGTCAAAATATTTTAAATAAAGGATTAGTTAGTTGAATGAATCAAGCTGAAATCATATAAGGGATTATTTGTTATTTCGAATAAGTAATAAGATATGATAGATGAAAAAGATAACCGTGGTATGGGCCAATAAGATCACCAAAAGCTTTTGTGGCACTAATGGTACACAGAAGTCATGGGTGCTTTGAAAATTAAAAAATCGGGCTAAAAGTCTCAAAGATATAGATGCAAGGGGGATTCAAATTGAAGATTGAGTTCACGTAGTAATGGATAAGACTGGTAGCATAGGTGAGTTTTGAAGAACCCCACGATCTAGGAGCAGCTCCTTAAAAAATAAGAACATGGGATATGCGCTGAACCTTTTTCCTAGCCGAAGTACGAGTAAAATAGCCGAAGCAATTGAGAAAGATTTTGTAGTGCATGAACATGGTTGAAGCACAATTTGAATAAGTTAGTTTATATTTTACAATTAATATAAATATCTAGTTATTCTTACCGAATTCAAGAGGCAAATTTTTATCTCTTGACAATCAAATCCTTTGATTCAAACATTCAAATTATTTGGAATTGTGTTAGAATAGTTGTAGTCAAATTCTACCTGACTAATTGTCAATTATTCTCGTGACAATACGTCTTAATATTTGAGTTTGATTTGTATGTAAAACAAATGAATTGCCACTTGCACCATTCGATGCGAGTTTTTAAATTCTCCATTTTCATTATTCGATTAAGAAATAAAATGAATTTGTTTAGCTATATATATATATATATATATATATATATATATATATATAAACAGGTATATATGTAATGACAAACTATTTCATTTCATTATAAATAAATAAAATAAATGTACATAAAAATTATGTTCGTCAAAACTAGTTGAAAAATTAGTTGAAAGTTTAAAAGTTAGCTTATTAAATTAGAATTTTATTGTAAAACTAATAGTTGAAGTAGTTGAAAAGTACAAAATGATATAAAAATAATAATAGTATAAATTATTTTAAAAAGATAACAAAGAAAATGAATAAATATATTAAGAATAAAAGTGGAAGAAAATATAAAAAAATAGAAGATAAAAACTAACATTTTAAAAAAATGATATTTCAAGTAATAATTTTAAAAATGTTAGAAACTACTAAGAAGTTACTAAAAAATTAAAAATTAGTTGAAATGTCTTATCAAACTTAACCAAAATAATAAAATGGTTTGTCTACCTAATTGACACAAGGTGAAAAATTGGGATAAATAACTCATCTTCAATGACCAATAGAATTTAGACATTTTTCTTATTCTTAATCTTATCATTAATGTGATTATTACTATATTTAATGCATCTCTCATGTCATTTATATTTAAATGTGATCTAAATTACTTTTTATATTTTAATGTAATTGAAAAACCTAAAAAATAGTTTTTCAGTATTATTTTACTTTTATTTTAATTGATTACTTTAGTTGTTAAATTTGAACTTAGTTCCTAATTTTTTAACCACCGAAAAAGTGGTTTCTATTTCAGTAATATCTACTCTTAT
>PYAF01004271.1:234862-249036 GCA_007407185.1 Glycine tomentella | reverse complement strand
ATATATATATATATATATATATATATATATATATATATATATATATGGAATTACACAGTTTTAATCTGTAAGTTTTGGTTGAGACTTTTTGTAATACACCTTGTGCTTAAAATAAAGTTGTTCCTTTCTTTAATAAATCAGTATTATGCTTGAATAAAAAGTTATCGGTATGATTTAAATAACATAATACTACGTAATACATATATGCTAAGGATAATTCTTTATAATAAATTTATTTAATAAAGAATAGTTATATTATGTATTGGTCATAGTTACATTATTCAATGAGATTTCATTAACCTTTGTGTCTATTAATACATTTGTGTTGATAATTTCTCCCAAGAATTATGTTCAAATCCTCTTTAAATAGAAGATGCTAATTTCTAATATTTATTCATGATTCAGTTATTAATTTATTAATGATATTTTTCCTAAAATTTTAATATTTATTTGATCTATATTTTTAAAAAAATTAAACCTATATTATTTCAATATTTGTAACTGAAGAATAAATAAACAAAATATGGAAAACTTGATATCATGATAAAAAAATAAAAGCGATAAATTGAGTTTTATTCTCATAGTTAGATGGTAAAAACTGATAAAAAAAATGGTTAGATGCTAAAAAATTACAACAAAAAATACATTATATTGTCAATTTGTACCTTCTCCCGTTCTCCTCATTCATCACGTGTTTCTCAATTCGGATACTTTATCTCAACAAATACCATGCCTGTCAAAATATGAATTTCATACCAGGCATGTCCATTTTAGTGTTTACCGCAAGATCATCATATCAAAGGTTCATACATGTCATGTCATAGATGGTCCTCGAATGCAAGCTATTTTCTTTTCTTTTTATATATATAAAAAAAGAATTCTTACTTTTTTTCAATTTTCAATGAAATAATTGACATTTTCTAGGTGGGTAAATTTGAAAAGCTATGAAATTCATTTTTTTAAATATCATATTTTTAATTAATATTATTTATCTATCAACTTTCATATTAATTAAAGTGAAGGTAATACTCAACAGGAAATGATATGTGTATTGAAGTTACTATACACATGGATATAAGTCTGAGTAATATTTTTTAAAGTATAAACACGGGAGTAATTGTTACGGTACTCATATTTTGGGTCTCAAACTATATAACAGTATATCACCAATTAAAAATGAAACTATATTATTTATTTATTACTTTTCCTTAGATAAAACCACGTTTTAATTATAATCTTTATTCATCTTATGAGCCGAGTTATTTTTTAGTTTACACATACCTTGCTAAAATTTTAATATGATATTTAGTCTAAATTTGAATTAGTTTATTTTGAATTTTTAGAAAAATTAAGAAAATATTCGAAAAGACTTTTCTAGCAATGGAAAAAAGGCATGTTTAAAGAAAATTAATATAAGTATAGTTATAAATATTTTATAAATTAAATGTAATAAATAAACTCATTTAAAAAATAATTATACAAGTTGATTTTATTATATATTTTTTGTTATTGTATTTGTGTACACTTTCAGTTCTGGATATCATTGGAGTTCTTCTGAAAAATATGTTCTGAGTAAAAAAAAAAAAAAAGAATACATAAAATATCCTTTTTTAAAAGTATGTTCTACATAAAACAATAAATAAATAAAAACATGTAAAATGTTTATGCACATAGTTCACAACCTTAAGAAACTCCTGACAAATCTAGATAAAAGAAACAAGAGAAAGAAAGTCATCACGACGAATCACAACGAAGTTCTCTCTGCCTGATTGAATGTAGACACACTCTGATAACAAGTACATAGGAGTGGTTTGTTTGCTTGGTCTGATCAGAGTCATCGAGAGAATAAATCTGAGATCCATATTGAGTTACGTGATTACCGATTATGTATATGTTTGTTTTAGATTTTTGGTAATGTTATTTAAAATAAAACAATGTAATTAGAATATCATGATTTTTTGAAATGTCATCTTATTATATTATCATTTACGGTAATTTTCTTAATTTTTATAATACTTACTTTAAAGGTTTTGTTTTTTATTTGCACAACATAAGCATTAAGTTATATTAACGAGAAAAGCAATTGTCACAAGGAGTTCCAAATGCCCAAGTACAAGATACACGGTACATTAAAAGGCCCAATATTGCTGGCCCAGTTTCAGATTTTACGTGCAAAACATGTTACACAATGCCCTGCATAAGTTTGCCTTCATCAAACAAAGTCATTTCCAGCAGATTGCGCCCTATCTGTATCAGTATTCACTCGATATAATGCATGCAATCAAGTGGCTGTAAATTCCACACATTGATGCATCAAAGTTTCGAAAATAGGCCTTACACCATGACCAAGCTGTATTTCACTGCACCAAGTACCCCTTCAGAATCAATATTCTTCATATTGAATTTGATATCATGTCTTTTTTGTGTCCTGATCCTCCATACCATAGCTGCCCCACACAGACCACCAAGCCAGGATTGATTTGTTCCTGTTGAGCCCCTCCTCCATGTTGCCAAAAATGATCAAAACAATTTGATGGCAATACCCGTACCTCTCCTAACCACAGATAACAACTCTTCCAAACATATTGAGCAAACTTACACTCAAACATCAAATGCTTAGATGTTTCCATACATTCATTACAAAACACGCGCGCATTGTAGATTAGCATCATCAGGAATTATTTTCCTTTTTTTCAAGTTGTCCATGGTTTGGATTCTATCATGTGCTAACCTCCAAATAAACCCTTTCACCTTTGAGGGTATAGGTAATTTCCAAATTTTTTGATAAAAATCCTCCGCCTCCAAGGTTTACCATTAACAAGATTATCATATACCTCTCTCACCACATATTGCTCCCCTTCATTTAATTTCGATTCCCACCCATTCGACCTATGTTGATTTGGCCTAGCTTCATCTATGATATTCCACATTTGTTGTACCACATTTTCCTCCCATTGGAACCATGGCCTCCTCTATCTTAGCTCCTATTGCCATATCCCCCTATCCCATGTTTCCACCTCCGCAATCATTCTATCTTTTTGGTCGGAGTTTAGAAACACCCTATTAAAGCTTCTACACAAAGTCTCTCCACTCACCCACTTAGCTCTCCAAAAGCTCACTTCCCTACCATCACCAATCACTCTGAAATATTTTTTTAGAACCCCCCAAGTCCATTCTCTAAAAGCTCACAAAACTTTAGGATATCACACCACCATTGGGACCCTTTAATTGGGTACCCTCCTCCCACAAGAGTATCGAAATTCAAGATACCATACTTCCTCAATAAAAGACTCCCCCAAAAGCTCTCTTTCTCACACAACAATCTCCACATCCACTTCCCTAATAAAGAGTGTTATTAAACACTTCAAGATTCTTTATACCCAGCCCACCACGCTCCAAAGGAGAACACACGACATTCCATTTTACCCAAGACACCTTATTTTCCTCACCTTTTGCTCCCCAAAGGAAATTCCTTTGTATCCGATTAAGGATACAAATGACTTTCCTGGGTGTTTTAAAAAAGGAAAGATAATATAAAGATAAAGAAGAAAGAATGGATTTTACCAAGCAAATTCTCCCTCTAAATGACAAATGTCTCTTCCTCCAAGGTTTTAGCTTCCTCCTCATCTTGTTTATCACTTATTGCCATGTGGTCATCTTCCTTACATCCGCTCTCACCAGTAACCCCAAGTATACAAATGGAATGGTCATGTTTTGCAATTTAGGACCTTTGCATAACTATTAACATTCCTTTGATTTACATGGATACTCACTAAGCTACTTTTGAAGAAATTAACCATAAAATCGGATGCCAACTCAAAACATCGAATAAAAGTCTTCAACGTTAGTGCATCTCTAATGTCATCTCTAAGAAAAAATATAGCATCATTCGCAAATTGTAGAAGAGAAACTTTCAAATTGGTATCACCGAATTGCATACCGGAAAGGAGATTTATATCTTCCACCTCCCTAATTAATCCGCTCAAACCCTCAGCAACCACCAAGAAAAGGAAAGTTGCTAGTAAGGGATTCCCTTGACAAAGCCCTTTTTGTGCCACAAATTCCTTTCTTGGGCTTCCATTAACAAGTATGTATATTGGTGAAGTTTATAGACAACACCACATCCATTCGATTCACTTCTACAAAAATCCATCCTATGTAACATGTATGTCAAGAAGTTCCACCTAACCGAATCATAAACTTTTTCAAAATTGACTTCAAAAACAATGCATCCTTTTTCTTAGCCTTAGCTTCATGTACAACTTCATTTGTGATCATCACCCCATCCAAAATATTTCTCCCCGTATGAAAGCGGATTGTCTTCCATCAATAATACATTCCATCCCCCTCCTCATTCTTTTTACCAACAACTTTGCAATGATCTTATACAAACATCCAATAAGGGAGATAGGTCTAAAATCCCCCAATCCTTGAGGATTCTCCCTCTTTGGAATAAGTGTAAGAAAAGATGCATTAGTACCTTTTGACAAATGTCCATGGCTATTAAACTCTTGGATTGCTTTAAAAATGTCTCCTTTTACCACCTCCCAACATCTTTTGAAGAAATTGAAGTGGTAGCCCTTCAATCTCAAGCTTTTATTACCATCAGACTCCCACACAACCTCTTTTATCTCTTGTTTCGAGCAAACATTAGTAATCATTGAATTTTCGTCCTCTCCAATAGTATTAAAATGATTTCTTATTAACAATAACAATGTATGAAAACTAACCAACAAATATTGATAAAAGTGTTAGTGATTTGTGTTTCTTAACCAAATGGTCCAGGATTTGAATCCTGGTTAACCTTTAGGTATTGAACAAATTTGTGATACATATAAAAATAAATAAATTATATGTTTAACCATATAGAATATGCATGACAAATAAACTCGTGCCCACGCGTGTCGTCCCAAACCCATCCTGATTGCTGAAAAATATCCACTTTGACCAGGTATAGGTACGGGTAAGGGTACTACCCAAACTATCTAAGCGAAGATGAGGATGAGTATCAAATTATTCCCTCACCTATACTCATACTCACCATATTATATTTTTTTTTATAATTTTTTGTTACAACATATATATCATATTATATTTATAATTTTTAAAATATAAAACAATTAGTTTAATAGTTAAATAATTAAATAAAAAACTTAAAAATATATATTTAACTAATTAAAAATATAATTGAATTCTTATTTTATAACTTTAGTTTATTTGTTATTCGTTAAATTTATATATTGTTTGAATTAAAATATAATTAGAAACTTACATATAATTTATTTAAAAATATATAAGTAAATTAAAATTATAAAAAAAGTGTAATGGATTCCCCGAGATATACCCAAATCCGATAAAATCCAATGTGTATGACAATGAGTATTAAAATTCTAAATCCATCTCTTTTATACTCATACCTGCACCCGTCCAGTCTTTTGCGGGAATGGGAAAAGGGACTACCAGACCCGTCCCTAACGTACTTCGTTGTCATCCCAAATAAGGAATCAATATATAAAGGATAATGTGTTTGACAATGATATTTTATAAATAATAGATATAACAATTAAAATAATTTTAATATCATTATTCATTAAATTTGAATGCTTAATTTAAAAAAAGAAAATAATTTTTTTTGGCTAAACAAGATATATCATTAAAAGAAGAGGGATAAGTTATGCTCCCATAACAGTACATATAGCAAAGTTTTAAACAAAAGACAACCCAACATAAACTGGGCACATAACATTCAGCAATGCCCAAAACAGTAGAAAGCTAAAATACGTGTCCCTACCCAAGTAAGATACTGGCATGAAGATGCTAATAAATGTAGAGCAACCAAACCGTAAATACATCAACTTCTAGTACGGTAAACGTTCGGTACAGCTTAGTAACAATAATTTAAAGTTAGACAACAACTTCAATTTGATAAAAGAAAAAAACATTTCCTTAAACGTTCGGCATAACGATCATAATTCATAAGTATAAACTTAAATAGCTTGCCCATGACTTTGTTTCCATATCGATCTGTATATCTTTGAGTTTCACCACCTAAGCTTTGCTGGGAAGTACTGCAAACAGAAGAGAGAAAATTATAAGCACCCAAAAGAAACAAATTGACTAAATTAACTATGATAGAAGATCATCCAAATTTAACCATTCACCTTCTCGATGAGCGACATATAGTATGGCTTAACTTTTTCTATGTCTACTGGAACTTTACTCTTGCTGTAGAGGTCATATTTGCTGTACAAAGTTATATTATTGGTTAGGTAATAAGTAGAAAAGAATGTGTTAATTATATTAATTTAATTATCAATTGAAATTAAGGCAGCAGTCAACCTAAATATTTTGAGCCACTTCAAATTCTCAATATCTTCTTCATTCATCAAATGTGTATATCCTCCTGCCCTATGTAAAGCTGCAAGGTTATGTGTTGAAGTCATTATATTTGTTTGGTAGACAAAAATTACTGTACAAGTATATAACTTGATAAAATGGCCTACGGTAAAAAGAATGGTATCTGATAATGAACAATGCTACTAGAGGCAAAGTGGTGCCGTTTTCCTTAGCAACCTGCAGAATCGAGTGTACCGTTTATCATATGTTATAAGGAAGGTGCTATTAATTAGAATATAGAGGAAATTAAAAACAACAAAATGAATATATCTATATGTGATGAACTATATGCAAACTCACCAAATACATATACTCATCATGTCCCCATGACATCACAACATTGTCTAGTCCAACTCCTTCTTTGTAGATTCCATTTTTAGTGTTATAAGCAGGATTTGTGTTATCCGGGTTGTCCTTGAAATGCTGCAGCAAGAGTGAAATTTATGCCAATTTGTTCATTTGAGATGAGAAAAATCACTATATCAGGTGGCTCTTAGAAAAAATTGATTAACTACCTTGTGGTGAACATTTGACTCATCAAAAGCACATCCGAGGGGAAATGTATCTCCTACAAATTAATTATATATATGTCAATAAACATTAAGTTAACTAAAGAGTTATATTTAAAATTAATTACAAGAACCAAATGAAGAATTAAAATGAATTAACTAATTAATAATTTAGTTGGTACGTGTGAGGTTTAAAGGAACAGTTCTCACCAACAACAGACCATTGAGGAAGGCCACCAAAGCTTGGAAGCATAAGGATCTTTCCAAGATCTGAAACCAGCCAACGACAATTGACAGTCACTATATATTGGTCAAAGATATTTTGTCTCTTACTAATAATACTACTATACAAGCGGCAGACGCCATGTGTATGGAAATGAAATTTAATACAGATGGGCCTAGGTTGATATTAATCATATCAATCACTCACTAGCATTAGCATCACTATATGTTTGTACTCCCTTTCAATACTTATTGCGTTATTCGGTGATATTCAACCTTGCTGGCCTCACCAGTAGTACTACAGATACGTTGGAGCACTAGAACTTTGAGATTTTAATTACCAATATTAATTAATAAATAGATTATTAAAAATAGTAAATATAATTTAGTTGGTTGATCAAAACGTGTGAATATTATAAATCTCATATTACTTGTCTTCTATTCTTAATAGAAATTATTATTGGAAAGAGACCAAATGAGTTAATTTCATACATGTAAAAAAAATATATACTATCAATTATTCCATAATTAAAATAAGTATGACTTTTAAAACAATTATATAAAAATAAAATGTTTTAAGTCTCTTTAAAAAAAATTTGATTTGATTTTAATCCTCCAAAAATTGTGTTTCATTTTCATGTCTCTAATTTAAAAATGTTTTATTTTGTCTTAAAGTGACTCTAATGAATATTTCATGATAATTATAAACCGCTAGAATAAACCGCTAGAAAATATATTTAGAAAGCTAAATATGAAGAATTTTCAAACTAGAAAAACAAAAATACGACAAAAAAATGGAAAACATAAAATAGAATTTGAAAAATTTTAAATGTCCTATTTACTCGTATTCACTAACTACCGAGTTGATAGTATTCCGTGATAAATAGAAAGTGAAGCAACCTCTCGAGAGGCAAGGGTGGCTATGAACGTACGAGATCAGATATATATGTGCGGTGGGCAATCATGGATTAGAGCATGTGTGGATATTCTTTCTTATTGAATGCGACCTTAAACACTTGAGACAAGGGTTTCCATATAATAGATTGAATACGTGGTGGGGGATTATGCACTTTAAATTGGCTATTTAGGGTAGTTTATTTCGAAGAAAGAAGAATTTCCAAGAACATAGAGCACATACCATGAATAAGAGCAGTTAAATGTAACCAATCTTCATTAGGATAGTCTTTTCTAATGGCTTCAGCGGACTGCAACAAATGTTCTATTTGTGGTTCATCCAAATCAGGATCGCTATCATCCACCACTTCATTGAGCAGCTCACAACACTCCCATATACCCATTTCTAATTTGTCCAATTTCCCATACTCCTCCTTCATTCTCTTCACCTATATTACCAAATTTAGGAAATCAAAATTTGGTCACTGTCGCAATGCAGTACTTTCCGGCCAGTAAAATATTTTATATATATATATATATATATATATATATAAAGATGAATCAAATTACTCTAATAATAATTTTAAGAGAGGTATTTTTCGTTTTTATCATTCATTTTCTTAAAATTTAATTGTTAAATTGTTGTATTATGTAGCTAATCTTAATTGTTTGCTTACATAGTCATATGTCTGGTTGATGTGTTGCATCCTATATAATTCCTCCACCATTCTTTGCCTTTCACTTTCTGCATCATAGTTCCTGTCCAAATTTCCCATAAGCAGGAGTCAGTTTCTTTTATTTAATAAAAAAATTATGGTTATGAATTAAGGTCCTGTTTGAATTAACCTTTAATTTATGAAAACTTTTTAAGTTAAAATAAGTGCTTAATTTCTATATATTTATAAGTGATCATTGTAGAGAAGTTAAATAAAGGTTTAGGCGCATGAATTACTATAAATTTTATTTATTACTTTCGATTCATTTTACTTTATGTGTTTGTAGAAAAAGAAAACATATTTAAACTCACTCTAAGTATAAATTATGAAGACCCTACCAACTTGCAAAGGGATGCAAGCAGTCTATCGATCTGTGAATATTAACACAAAAAAGGTTTTAAACATTGAAAATTTACAAAGATTCTTAGAAAAACCAATGTAGTATCCAAGGCAATAACATTTTTTATTATCGTAATGAATATTCTACATCGGTAGTCATAGAACCGATATAGAATGTGAACTTTCTTGCAATTTTTGAGAAAATTTTATTGTGGAAGTAATGTTAAATACTCATGAAGGAACAGTGTAACAGTATTCCGAAGGGATAAAACAATATTTTAAGAAATCATTTTGCTTCACAGACAACAATGCAAGAAAGTTGTTTTTGTTTTCGTTTGAATTAATAGAAACGTCAACTCCTTGTAAATTAGCTCAAGCTTCTTGTCTCAACTGTCTCAGTTTTATAATCATAAACCTACTAGAGTTAAATTAATATTTAACCAGAAAATAAAAATAAAAAGTTTATGACATCTCTTTGTTATTGTTTATAGAAGCATGTGATTCCTTAAGCTAGTTGACGATGGTGTATATTCAATCGAACACACTTTGTTGAGTTTAATCATTGTAATAATTAGAAAACTGTATACATTTAGTTTATTCATGAGATGTATCGTTTAAATAAATAATGAACTGAAATTGTTCTACTTTTTTTTTCCTGTATAATTGTACTTGTAGTTTTCGATGGAACTTGCAAAAAGTTTATATTAGTGAGAAAAAATGTAAAGAAAATAATGTGGAAAGCAAGAGTCAAGGTTTTTCTGAATTTGTATATAAATCTTGAGAGCAAAGATAGTAAAAAATGTATATACAAACTTGCAAAAGTGAGGGATAAGAAGAGTAAAGACTCACCCAAATTAGATGCATCAAAAATGAAAATATAAAAAAAATTGGTAAGAGATGAAAATGCAAATGAAAGATGGATGAACTATTTTAACAAACTTTTTAATGGAGATGACGATAAAAGTAAAGTGAATTTGAAGGATGCTTATGATGATTTGAATAGAAAATTTGTGTGCAGAACTAATACACATTAAGTTAAAGATACTTTAAAAAGGATGGAACATAGATTGAGGTAGCAGTAGTGTCAGTGTGAGTGAAAAGATGAAGGAATATAAATTGAGGTGATTTGGACATGTAATGAGATGACTCTTGGATGCTCATGTAAGAATAAAAATTTGTTACCAAAAGATTGACATAAAGAGAGGTAAAGGTAAACTGAAACTAAAGGTATGGAGAAAAACTATAAGTTTGATGAAGAATTAAACCCGTTGTTATCTATATGTTTCAGATTGTCTCTTTTTTATTCTTTTCTTTTATCTTATTTCTCTTTTTCTTCCCCTTTTCATTCCACTTTTTTTTTACTTTTTCGTATTTATTATTGGGTTCATCTATCGCCCATTCTAATTAATTTGAGCTAAAGATGTTCTTGATGTTAATGTTGAATTGTATTTATAGTTATCGAATTTAAATATTGTATTATGGATGCATGCAATATAGTTGAATGATTTAAAAATAAAATAAAAAACTCTACATATTATCATATATATATATATATATATAACTAATATAAAAAGTGTGACTTTCTTTCTATATCTTTCTTTAATTGACATAAATTAAAAATTATTTTTTTATATTTCACATAACTGATGAAGAAAATTAGTACTTTGTATATTAGTCTTCATTACAATTGATAGATGTAGAAAGTGACTTTTTTTTATATGTCAGTTTCAGAAATAATATGAAAAATAACAACTTTTTTATAGTGAAATAGAAGGTTGAAAGCAACCCATATGAAAAATATTTTTGTACTAGTGAGAAAATATTTCAACTTTAAAGAGTACGGAAACAAAAATAGGAAATGGAATTGAAACCTGAAGGAGTTTCCAAATGCATTCATGTCTGGGGCATTAAATCCATTCTGTGTCTCATGTTTAGCCAATGGAAATGCACCATGCAACACAAGCTCGTTGGTGTCTTCGGAATGGACATTTTTTTCTTCAAATAGTGCCCCTGCGAGAATGTAACATTACATAATGGACTTTTAATCTGAGTTGTACAAAATAAAAGTAAGAGAAAAATAACGAGCATACCAGCAAAAGCAGGACCCTCAATGCTGACAGACATTCTCCTAGCAGATGGAAGAATAAGAAAATGAAGAGAGACGAGAGGAGGAAATGAACTTAAATGTATAATTGCCTCAAAATTTCACAAGAGGCACCTAAATATATAGTCCGATCCACTCGAACAAATCCTGCAATGGAATTTGAAAACGTGGACACGTACAGTCCTCAACTCAGCTCCAATACAATAAACAAATGTTTTTTATATATATATATATATAAAAAATGTGGAAACGTGGTGCTCTAGTTAACTGTTTAAGGTAAGAAAAACCTCTTGATCTAAAAAGTATTTCGAGAGTTACTTACATTTATTTTATCTAAAAGAGACAAGTGAGGATTAATCAAATTGTGATGTCATATGTTAAGGGAGTTTAATTTAACTAATTGATGTGAGTTATTGTAAAAATCTCATACACTATTTTTAATTTCTATGAATAAAAAAAATTGGAATGTCATATCTTAGATTTATCTTGTTTTACTCCGTCAAGCGTATGAGGTTAATAAAAATAAAAGTAAATTACATATTTGTTTAAATTTTACTTGATATTTCTTCCTTTTTACACTCTATAAAAAATCTCTTAATTATTTAACTTACATTATATCTATACCTTCCTCCGTTCTAAACACTATCTAATAATTTAACAGAAAATAAGCATATGCTAATAATATAACTTTTAATGAAATTTTATGTTTAAAATATTCTCATCTTCTTCCTCTCAACCTGAAAATATTTTAAAACTCTTGTTTTTTTTTTTCTCTAATTGGACATGAACCAGTTTTTTGTTAGACGTGAACCACCTTCTTGGTACGCAATATTAACATCCTTCCTTCTTCTTCTTCTTCTTCTTCAATTTTTTAGTTCAATTTCTTTCTCTGATTGAATATGGTCATTTGCTTCAAATTTAGTATTTTGCTCCTGCATTTGTATTTTTGTGGTCTCAAATATCAACACTATTTTAATCAACAATAATAAACAAATGATTTTCAGTTCATCCATTGTGTTTCATGTGGTCCCAAATGTCAATATTATTTTAATCAACAATAATAAATAAATGATTTTATATGTCATAAGTATTCCCAAATTGGTCTCCCATTAAAACCTCATTCATAAATAGACTCAATAAACAATCAAAACTAAATAAATATTCATAAAAAGTAATCTATATACAAGGTTCAATAGTCACTTACAAGCAGAATTCTATTGTGAACAAATATTGTGGAACATGAAGAAAAATAGAGGAACACTGGAGAACTCGCGAACTGGTAAAGGAACAATGGAGAACTCATGAACTGGAAGATGAGCTGTGAAGAACTTGCGAATAGTGAAGAGCAATGGAATATGAACATCGTGAAAGGAAGAGGAACTCGCACCCCGTGGATGCTAAAGAAGAACTCGCCAAGAAAAGGAAAATGAACAGTACAAGTGAATGGAGAGGAGGAATGGAACGTGAAATATAAATTTTGAAATTAATTGGGAGGAGATAATTTGGATTTTACAATTAAAATATAAGTACAATTTTTTCTGCTAGCATATTTTAATTAACTGTTAGATAACGGCATTAACAGAAGGGGGTAAAAGTAATATGAAAAAAGAGAGGAATATCAGGTGAAATTTAAACAAAACAAAGGGGTTATGAGTGTAATTTACTTAAAAATAAATGTTAATTAGAGGAAATAATGCCTAAGAATGTAACAAAATTACCCAAAAAAATGTATGCTGATAATATAAATAATTTTAATATTTAATCACAAATTATTATAATTTCTTAATTTTTATAACAATTAATTTAAAATTTATACTAACAAAAAAAATTATTGGTTAATAATATAAGATTATTCTTAAGAGTCAAACTCCAAAATTGTATGAGAATCAAATACACTCTAGAAAAAAAATAAAAAAATAGAAGAAAAATGTTAAAAATATATTTTTTAAAAAAACTTATTATTGATTAAATTTTATTAAAAGTTATATATATATATATATATATATATCTCAAAATGAGTTGTCACACTTATCTTATTATTTTGAATGAATTTAATCAGTTAAAAAATGTGTTAAAATAATATATTATAAAATTGTTGTTATCATTCCTTAACAACAAAATTACGTACATTCTTTCTAGAAACCGTATTAGTAGCATTATTATATGATTTTCTGTGGTCACCAAAAAAAAATTATATCTTTCTGTTTCTGTACCAAAAAAAAATATCATTTTCTGGTTGGCCTCGTGAGAAACGTTCCAAAACAATCAAAAGTGGAACTGTCTCGTTTGGATTCTTAGAGATATCGTTTTTATTGAAAAAAAAAAAATTATCTAGAATCAAAGGCATATCCTTAAGCATGACGTAGTGCTCTATCATTCTGTTGTATTTATATTTTTAAAAATAATATTTAATGAGAAAATTCATGAGTAAAATTTTATTAAATTAATTATAATCATGCATCACAAATAAAGTAAAATTAATCTATAACCTAATTGAGAACATCCATAATTTCTTACTCAGAATCAACCAAATATACTTACTAGCTTATGCCCAAATGTGACTATCCAAAATCATAATGCAATATCATTTAATTTATTATTATATTATAAACTAAAATGTATAATTTAGAGAATTAGATTTTCATTGTTAATTAAACATTTTCAATATTATATTTCACACACCACTTGTATAATTAATAAGAAAGTTTATTTCTTAACTATCTCAAACAAATTTTATTTTTATCTTTATTAGAATATCTAATCTTCTTAACTCTTAAGTGTCCACCTCTTTTAATTTATCCTTGCTTTATTTTTATCTGTGAATTAAAATTATAATATTTTAAAAAATAGTCAATTAAAAAAAAATCTTATATCACAATTTAAATTGTTCAATATAAATCCAAATTATAGCTTATGTATTCAGTGATTCTTATTTATTATCACTTTTAATTATGATATAATCCACATATGAAAATATTTATTTATTAAAAATTT
>PYAF01004271.1:183152-231911 GCA_007407185.1 Glycine tomentella | reverse complement strand
TTAAATATCATATTTAGATAAAATTATATTAAAAATATAAAAAAGCAATATAACCTTACATTATAAATCCTTCATACAAATTGTTTACTATTTTAAATTTATTGCTTTGTTTATATAAAGTTTATAATTTAATTTAGATATTTTGAGTATGAATGATTTTAAGTAGAATTTGATCTAATAAAAAAGATAATTATAAATAAATTAATAAATTAATATCATGTGACAAACATATGTATATCAATTTTTTTCCCACAACATCTGAAAATCCACAATAATAATAAATTAAAAATGTATCTTTTCTGAATTTTTAACTTGAAGAAAGAGTATTTAAATAAATTTTATTTTTTTATGTTTGTGTTGTATATTGTTCACCGAACAACATGCAGACTAAAAAGATGTCATGTAACTTAGGTAATTATTATCATGTATTATTTTTGTTGTACTGCACCACATTGTGTATCAAATTATTTATTGAATGCAACTATTTATTAAATTTTTATTAATGTCTTTCATTTATCTTTACTTTTTCTTTATATCATATCTCGTCATGTAAAATAAAAATTCTAAATTTTATTTCTTTTTACTACAAATTTCAAAATTTTTGAATTGGAAGAAAAATAAAAGGAAAAACAATTTGAATTTTGTTTTTACAAATAAACTTTTTTTTCTTTTTCTTTTATATTCTTTCCTCTCTACCAAAAAGTGTCTACAAAATTTTCCCTAGAGTAAGCTTACTTGTGGCCGTTGGTAACCAATAATTGGAGTAGAGGCTAAAAAGGAGCCAAAGAGTTATTTCTTGGATTTCAAATAAGAAGAAAAAAATTGATTTATGCTAATTAAAATAGTTAATTATATTTAATTACACAAATTTTAATTAAAAAATATTTTTTCTCTAACTTATCATTCATTAAAACTTAATATAAGAAATAAAAATGAGTCATTAAAACTAAAATCTTAATTAAATAAAAAATATTTTAAAAATAATATTATTAAATGAAGTAAAAATGTTTGAATTTTTTTTATATTTTAAAAAAAAAAATTGTACAATGAAGAGGTGGAAATGATGAACAAGAGAAACAAGGTACAAAAGAGTACCTTCAACTGCAAGCTGTCTTTGTCAGATATAGGTTGGTGAGTTGTGTGGTTGCTATTTGCAAGGTGCGTGTACTGTTGTTCGCCCCAAATGCCATTCGTTATTTCGTTATCACTTATCATGGCCACTTTCAAGCCTCTGTTCTGATAACATATATAAAAGAATGAATAATTCTCGTGAGTTATCTAGATTCTAGACCAGGAAAAAAATATCTCCTGAATTATATTTTGTACCTGTGATGTACGGTTTTGTAATGTTAAATTAACTACAAATAATTAAGGTTATGTTTTACAAATCATTTTAGATCATTTTTAGTAATTAAAAAGGTTTGTTTAACTGTTTGATAAAAAAAAGATTTTTAAGTATTTTTAATATTATTTTAGTAGTTTTTTTAAAAAAATTAAAATATTACTTGAATTAATAGTTTTAAAGCGTAAATTTTTAGTTTTTATATTTTATTTCATTTTCATTTTTAAAGTATTTATTCAATTTTTATTTACTTTTTTAATATTCATTTTATATTTTTCAATTATTTTAATGACTAATTTTATCACACACTTATAATTTAATAAGTTAGTTTAAAATCTTAAAACTAACTTTTCTATTTACAATTAATTTTTTAAATTTTAGTTAATTTTTTAGTTAATATTGTTTAACATAAATTAAATTTGCATTGATATTTTGTTGTTGTTAAGTGATATACTGCTAGCATATGTAGTTTTTAGGATAAGATATTAAGAAATTAAAGATAAAATATCAAATAAAGGTTTTAAATAGATATAAATTATCTTATCATTAATTTTATTATTAATTATTGTTATTTTAATATTTAGGAGCAATAAATAGAAGAAAAGAAGCAAAATAAAAAAGCAACTGAAATATGAAAACGGAATAAGATAAGATAATAACAAAATGATACTAGGGTTTTGCAAGTTTGACTATAAATAAGGAAGTAAGGGGACGTTTTAAGAGGGGACCTGGAGGTAGAAATACCAAGAAGGAGGCATGGAGGAAGATCAAGAAGAAAGCCAAGATTGAGGAGTTTGATTATTCTTCTTCTTTGTATTCTTTCTTATCTACTTTATCATTGTATTGAGTTAGACATAACCATGTCTGGCTAATCCTTCTTAATTGTGGTAAAGGCCAAAAGCCAATGTGAACTCTTGTGTGGATTGGATTGATATTAATGAATATTATGATGATTGCTTCTCTTTATCTTGTTCTTCAATTTTAAATTCCATTGATAGAATTGATCACTCTATTAGAGGTATTAAGGGCTTTAATTCACAATAAGGATATTGAGATTTTAGTTTCTGAAAGCGATAAAGCGACCGTTTGACATTACCTAGGGATAGGGATGAAGGATTGCAAAGTTTTTATATGTCAGCTTAAAGCTTAATCCGAAAGGGGATTATTAAGGGATTAAAACACTTAATTAGGATTAAAGGGTTAAAAAGATCGAGGAATCTGGATTTAACCAATTAATTAAGACATATCTTTGAGTAATCATAATAACTGAAATTAATCATCAATTCAATTATATAAGTAGGACACAGAGGTGATTACGCTTAAACCACAATCTATCTTCATAAATTCTCAATTATCATAAATATTATCTTTAATTGCAATTCAATTTCAGTATTTTAATTATCTTTCTTCACAATATAAAATTCAAATTACTTATTCCAAATTATAAATTCTGTTATTTTTATTCTTTCCAATTTAAAGATATTAATTACAAACGAATTAGTGCCTCAATCCTCGTGGAGACAATACTCTATTTATCAAATTATTACTTGAACGATCGGTACACTTGTCGTGAGTTATGCATCAATTTATTGACGCAACATTAAGTTTGCATTGATATCATTTACATAGAAGTGGATAAACAGCTACTTTTGTCATATTATTAAGTGACAACAATAATTTAATTTAAGTTCTTTAAGATTCGCATATCAAATAGGTCCTTTTTTTTGTACATGTCTTCCTCTTTTTCGGTACATAAAATACGTCTTTTCAAAATCAAATAACACTATATTTATGTCTTTTACTGTTTAAGACCCCACCCATATCGTCAGAAGATTGGTTTTTAATATTTAATTTAAATTTAGACTAATATACAATAATAAAAAGTAATAATAATGAAAAATTAGTTATGATTAAAGAATAAAATAAGAACACAATTAAGTTTTTCTCGTGCGGTAGAATTCTTCTTCTTTTATAAGAATTTTGTGCCATCCTAAAATGCATGTATAAATATAATTTTAATTTTTTTTTCTATCATTCATGTCTATTACTTATAAGCAAATGAATTTCATTAATAGAAACAAAACTTGGCACAATAAACACCTTCGTGTTATGAGAAGTCCTCTACATACACCCCATGGCCCATATGCATGCTCTCCTCTCCTTCCACAGCTACTTATACATACATAGTGGCCTGGCCACCTGCATGCTGCTTAATAAAAATGATAATTAAACAGAATTTTAGCAACATGTGCATGTGCATGTCAATATTTTAGCAGCGGCAAAACATACACCAACACGTAATGTCACCTTTGAATTGAACAAGAAAAGCATTTTAGGCAGCTCCATGCACAACCCGATCGATCGATCGTCGCCTCCTTGCACCCTCTAACTACACACTATTACAAAAAGGGTATTTTAAGACGCATAGTTTAAGACGGTTGTGGAATATCCGTCATAGAAGAGTGTACAGGAGCATTTTTGAAATTAAGTTCAACTTGTTAAGACGATTTTGTGAAACCATCTTAGAAAACAAGTGCTTAAACACGATTTTCGTAAACCCATCTTTAAAATCAAATTTGTTTTTACTTTTTGTAACTCGGCCCTCACTCCCGCCTCTTTTAAATTTTTAAAATTTGAAACCAACAGCGAAAACGAAAAGTCTTTTTTTCTTTAGCCTCCAGCATTCCTCCTACTCCCAAAATATCATCTTCCACTTCGTCACCACCGCCTCCTCCATCCTCCTCAACCGCACCCTCTCGACCTCCTTCCCATACCTCATATTCCAGATCTACCCCTTCCAAGACGCCGCTGCCGTCTATGGCCTCATCTCCACCTCCATTTGCTCCACCCACGGACAAACCCTTTCGATTTCGACCCCGCGTTCAGGTGCTGGAGGCTCAAAATCAATAACTCTCTGTCATTCCCTTCACCCGCTCCCTTCGAGAATCTCTTCCACAGCTTAATAACACACTTCCCTTCCGTGAATTCACTCAATTTGATTACTCCCACTCTCGGCTTCGCTTTCGGCGATGCTCTTTTCTCCTCCTCCTCCTGGCGCTCCACTAACTATTCCTCTGTCTCCAACATCGGCGAGTGGATGCTGTTCGCGAGTCCAACGACGTTTAACCGCTTCGTGCTGTTGCGGTGCCCTTCAATATCGTTTGAAGGGGGAGAGGACCCGAGCGAGAGGCACTACATGAGAGGAGGGAGGATTCAGGTGCGGAGAGGGAGGGAGAGGGAATTGGAGGAGATGAGTTATCAAAGGGTGTGTGTTAGTGCTGCTGATAGAGGAGCATTATCTCTTACTTAAACATATGTTAGCAATTATTGTTGGAGTGTATTTAGTTTATCTTTTTCTAATTTTTCTTTTGGGTTGTGTATTTGTAGGTTTGTCGGTGGTACAGACCAAGGATCCGAAGTGGTTCTTCTTCTGTCCTTAGGACCGAAAGTATCCAAATGGGCATCAATTGAACAGGGCAACGAATAATGGGTATTGGAAGGCGACGGGGAAGGATCGTAAAATCAAGTCTGGGACGATTTTGATTGGAATAAAGAAGACTTTGGTGTTCTACACTAGTTGTGCACCCAAGTGGACTAGGACCAATTGGGTTATGCATGAGTATCGCCCCACTTTGAAGGAGCTTGATGGTACCAATCCTGGACAGGTACATAGCACTACTCTACTGTAATTATCAATTGGCCAAGGAATTATATGAAGTGATGATGGTTTTCTTTTTGTTTTGTTTATTTTGTACCAGAATCCATATGTCCTTTGACGCTTGTTTAAGAAACATGATGAGAGCCTTGAAGTTTCACACTGTGATGAAGCAGTTCCGACCACTTCCACTTTTGTGGCTGCCTATTACACCACAGAGGAAATATAATCTGATGTTGTTGTTGTAAATAGATAAATAGATAAACAGATAGAATTGCTTCTTTTATTGTTTTTGTTCACCCTTATTTGATTTTTCATGCACTGGAATTATTGATTTAGTTCCAATGGTTGATGTTACCTACAGGAGTTTCAACCATTTAACTTTGATATATACTATAACCCAAGAAGCGAGCTATTGGATGGCAAATTATTCTCCCCTGTACTTGCACATATTCAACCAGAATTTCATTATCAAGTGAGCTATTGGATGACAAATTATTCTCCCCTGAACTTGCCAATATGACAGTGAGTAACAGCTCTTACACTATTTTATCTTTTGATCATTCTTGCAATGTGGTATGTTTTCAACTTGTGTGGTATGTAATAATGTTATCTTTTCGAGTATTTAACACATTTTTTTTTTATCTAAGAGTGGAATTGAGAATCACAATTAAGTTGGATATAACACTTGGTAATCCAATGCAATGGCAGTTAACGGTATAAATATAGGACCAAAATGATAATAATTATATAGTTATATGTTTTTTATGTGTATATTGTCAGTTGTCAACTATGCAGCAAGATTGTCAAATGTTATCAACGTATGCACCGTCAATTGCAGGTAAGGAAATAACATATCATGCTTTTGAAGACAATACTAAAGTGAAAGAATTAATTTTACTTTAATTTCAAATTTGGATCCATACGTGCAAGATATTTCATTTCCTATTTTTATATACTTAAATCACATGATGGAGATTGGTACATCAAGCTAGCATATGATATGCCCTTTCACTATATGCCTTAAGAGAGAAGAATTACACGATGTGTGTTTTGTTTGATTTAATTGAGGTTTGTTAATCCATTACCGCTTGCACATGTGTGCTTTTGTCTCACTAATCACTTAACAAAATTTTGCTCAAAGGGTTTCTCCTTTATTTTATAGATTTCTATTTTATTTTTTAATTCTTGCTCAAAGTATTTATAGATTTAAAGATTTTTATTTTATTTTTTAATTCACAAAACTATATAAATATATCTAGTAGTAAAGATAATTAGACGAAGTATATATTCCAATTTAAAATAATCAAATTAATTATGTTTATGATATATATATATATATATATATATTAGGTACGGTAATTATTCTTTGCAGGTGAAACTTCTAATACATCTAACTTGAACAAGTGGAAGTGTAGATGTTCTTTCCAAGGGAACCAGTGCTACTCTCTTGCTAATTGTTCAAAGTCATGTGATTGCCACTCAGGTATACTATTCATTTTCAATTGGAATGAAGACAAGCAGCCTCCTGCAGTGTTTTGTGTCTCAGTTTTATAGTATAAAATCTAATGCTATTTTTTGCCTAGATTACTATAAGTTCTGGAAGTTTAGTCACATTTTAACTTTGTCATGTTGTAGTGTGATTTATTTGACTTGCCTGCTATTGGGCCACTAGAGTAGAAGGATGCCAAAAATATGCTCTTAATGTGATTTCACATTACTGAATGTAAAGTTTGGTGTTGCTTTTGTTTTTACTCATAAGTGCGTCTTCTATTTTGGCCTAAATTTTTGTTGAACATCATGTGAATCATTTCATATAAATTATGTAGAAATATAAATTTTATGTGTGAATTTAGCTCATGATAGAGAATTGTGCATAATTAACACTCACCTTGATAATTATGGAAGATAATTTTCAAATGAAAATTGGAGATATGTCTATTTTAAAAAAAAAATGTTTTTTATATATATTTTTTTAAAAAAACATTCTAAGACGGTTCTTTAAGAAAACCGTCTTAGAATTCTCTATTTTTTTTATTTTTATACATTCAAAGACGGTTATCTGAAAAAGCGTTTTAGAATGTATAAATTCAAAGACGGTCCTCTGAAAAACCGTCTTAGAATATATAGATTCTAAGATGGTTGTTTTGCATAACCGTCTTAGAATGTGTTCTTTCTAAGACGGTTATATAGCATAACCGTCTCAGAAAGTGGTCTAAAATAAAAACAATTTCTAATCTTACAATCATCTTCGTATTTCCCACCTTTCAACGTCGTTTACTTCAAAGACGGTTCAAGAACCGTCTTCGTAGGGGTATAATAACCTTCTTAAAAGGCTTATTATGTAGTAGTGATGCCTCCCACTATCAGATATCTACTAGCACTTGTCTCAAGGTTAAATTGAGGAGGGAAGGATATATATATGTAATTAATAGTATATGGGTATTGAATAAGTAGAAAAGGAGGAGATATATAGTATTAGTGGGTGTTTATTGTCCGAAGTTGGTTGGCTACCTGTTCTGCTTCTACTCAGTAATAAGACTATGGATGGAAAAGTTTAAAAATGTGTCCAGACTGCCATCAAAGCATCAAGGTCATATCTAAGTTACAAAGGACTCATTGTTCTTGCAAAGATTACTTGTAAGTTGGAGAGAATCTATATGTTTTGAAAATAATATTAGACCACCTTATTGAACAGATGATCTAAGAACATCTTTAGTATTAGATCTTGAGTTCAAGATCTAATCTTCACTAGATCTCCCAATAAAGGAGGTGAAGAGATCTCTAACATGGAGAATGAGTTCTTGTAGAAGATTCCTCAATATCTGGACATTGTTCAAAAAAGAATAATTTTTTTCTCTTTCTCTCTCCCTAAGATCTAAAAATGAGATTTACCATCAAAGAAAAAAATTAGAGAGATATTGAGAGATCTTCAATCCTATGTGGTACTATAAAATCCACCAAAAAGTAATCTAAGATCTCAATTTGAGATCTACCATTAAAGATGTTCTAAGACTTTAAATTTGTAGGAATTTCTATGCTCCATTTTAATAATATTTCACACTTTTCTATTATATATATATATATATATATATTAAACAACTTATTCAAAAAAAATTCAATCAAAATATTTACTTAAGTTTCTCAATGCACCCTCCAATATATATTTTTTTTATATTTTATTATTCATCTTAATTTTAATTTAATATATTTGAATGACAATTGTTAAATAATAAATAAAGATACATTATGTTTTAATTAAATAAATAATTTACTTTAAAATTTAAAATGCATAAAAGAATAACATTTATAAATAACTTATACATTTTTAGTATTTTTTAAATAATACATTTAATCAAAGTTATTGGTTTGATACTTAGGATTCTAGTTCAATTGATTGAATAATATGTGTGAATTATTGTAAATATGATAGTATCTCAATTCGATTACAAAATCTATTAAAAACTATAAAATAAAAAAATTGGATAAAAAAATCTTTAAATATAATGTGAGACCAATAATTTTTTTTCATTTTTAATAAAGTTCAACATGTGTTAAAAAAGTATATTTGTAGCATTTATTTTAACATAAATAATTAATTTTAATTACTAATATAAACATTAATCATTAATTTTAATTTTTAACATAGATATTAAAAATTAATTTTAATTATTAACATTAACCATTAATTAATATCAATAAATGCATATAAAAATTTATATAAAAAATAGAAATACACAACCTTGTGCATTTTTATTGTGTATTTTTTCAAAACAACAAAATAAAATATAATGGAAATTCACTTTTTCGTTGTATGTCTCAATAGAGACAACAACAAAAGTATACTTTTTGTTATGATTAGGAAACAAATACAACAAAAATATAATTTTGTTATGTATCAATACATAACGTATTCACGTTTTCATTGTGTTATTTGACACGAAAAAAGATTACCAAACAGGGGAAGGAGAAAAAGATAGGTTGGGGTTGGAAGAGGAGAGGTCCTTTACCCAAAAATTCGAAAAATAGGGGGACGTTTGTTTATGGTATAATTTTGCATTCATGGGAATGTTATTCTCATAAACATGTTTGGTTGAAATTTAATAATTGTAGAAAAAATTAAAATTTATTTAATTAAAAAATATAGATATTAGGAGGCATTTGTTTCAAGATATTAACCAAGATTTTCAAGAATATGGACTTTAGAATATCATATTCTCATGTTTGATATAAGTTTTGTAAAATTATGGAAAAAGATTTGTATATTTGATTCTCGTGGGAATAGAAGTTGTTTTCTACAATAACTATCTATGCCCACTTCATTGTGTCCACCTTTCTTTTTATTTATTTTTAATTAATAAATTTTAATCTTTTTTCCTGAAAAAAATTGTGAGACAAACATGTTTATGGGAATAATATTCCCAGGTATATATAATTGTCAAACAAAAGTGTAATTCCTGGTAATGAAATTTTATATCCTGAAACAAATGCTGCCTTAGAATGTATTGAGAATAAGTAGTTATTGTAAAAAATAAACTCCGTTCCCATGGGCATATCATATATCCACCCATCCTTATGGGAATAGGTTTCCTTGAAACATGAAGATATAATATATCCGGGAATAAATTCACATAACCTTCTAACAAACATGGGTGTGTATATATATATATTTCTACCCTCATATTCCTTGGCTCTTAGGGGTGTAAGTAGTAGTTATGGGGTGAGAATAGCAGTCCCCTACAAAAGATTGCTCTCCTTATATGATACCAATTAGGCTTACAAGTTAGAGAAGTTGCAAATTACGGGCTATCCTTTTAGTGTGGACCAGCCCACTACCCATTGCTCAATAAAACTACACCGGCTTTCTAAATTCGGCTTTCCATTAACGCAATTATTATTACCACCCCATTGTTGTTAATTATTGTTATTATTTTGCCCTTTTTTCACGTCAATACCTACCCTGGCCCAGTTGAGTGCTGACAGGACTCACCAATATTATAGAATAAAATATTTGGTCTATGGCCATTGGCCTAGCGGAAACCGAGAAAAAGCAAAAAAAAAAAAAAAGTTCCATTGCTCTACCTTCCTGAGCAAATGGATAAGGATCTAACCCTCTTATAGAATTACAGGTTTAATCTTAAAATACAAGGGAATCTAGAAAGATTATATCACATTGCATACCTATGATCGATGCTTTTGGTCAGTGTTGAAGCAATAATGTAGAACAATTATAATATTACCTGCAGGAGGAAGTTGCATAACTACTACCCTAATCTATTCTAAGGCTTTTGAGCTGCATTTGGGTCCCAAACTTTACTTCATCCCTAACCCAAAAGTATGTCCCATATATACACTTTTTCCAGAACTATCTATGAGCTGTATTCTGTGAGATTCTCTACAAACCAACATGTCTCACTAATCAATTCCTTTTATATTGAACTTTTTGAATTAATTTAGTTTTTCATCAATTTTATAGAACTCTATATGCCCCACAGGGAAAAAGATAAAAGAAGAAGGAAGACATGTAATGGTAACGAAGCAGAATTTTGGACATTAAATATCTGGTTTGGTTGTGAAGTTCAAAAGTATACTGAGATTACAACGTGATATTTGGAACCATGAAAGTTTACTAAGCTTAAGCTAGTTTGTTACGAACAATTTGGACAAGGGAACATATGATATGACATCGATCGACCTTCTTTACCTTTTTGCGTGGCAGATATTAGAAGTTCTTTCAATAACTAACAGAATCACAAAGAGTGTGTGTGTGTGTGTGTGTGTGTGTATATATATATATATATATATATATATATATATATAGAGAGAGAGAGAGAGAGAGAGAGAGAGAGAGAGAGAACCTATCTGTCTCACGGACATATATTTTCGATCACTTATATAGGAAATATTTGGGTGACAAATTGTAACTCGGTACATGAATTTCACGATGGCGATGATAGAACAGCGACAGTTCCACGGGCTCTCAATTAGAAGAGTAATGGAAGTAAATTTTTTTTCCAAACAAAGGAAAACTTGTTGCGTGCTATCTTGCTTAATTTTCCAAGTAATCAAGTTATATTAGGCTGATTTGTTTAAATTTAAAAAAAAATTAAAAATAGATATTTTTTAATAAGTAAATAGGATTTGCTTATCCATATCAAGTAAAAAAAAATAACTTTTTTTTAAGTAGAAACAATTCAGAAAAACCTTAAGAAAACAAAAAATTATTTATGTTATTAAAATAAGTAATTTTTTCAATAAATAAATTTAAATAAACTCACACGTTATATATAACCATTCTCTTTTCCAACCAAAGGAAATATTAATTAATTAAAACTAAATACCACATTTGTCATTTTCGTTTCTAATTTGTTTGGATTAAAAAGTGAATTAGATATGAAAGAAATAAAAACAATATGAAAGATGAAGATAAAAGAAAAATAAAATAGAGGATGAATATAAGAAGGATAAATTTATAAAAATAAAAAATCTTATTTGAATGAGTGGAAGAGAGAGTGAAAATAAATAATTTGTTTTAAAAAATTATATTAATTAAAAAATTAATAAATTAAGTTTAATAAAAATAAAATTTTTATTCTATTATTTTTTTTCTTAAATAAAATTGTTTGTTCTTTTTTAAAATGTTTTATTATAAAAAAATTAATTAACTTTTTAAGAAACAAAATTGAAAAAAGAAGATAAAAAGTGATCATCCCCACTCCCCACTCCATTTCATTCATGTCAACTTTGGGATTTTTTTTTATCCAAAAGATCAAGCTTTTTTCTTTAATGTTTATTTTTTTCCTTAAATAAAGAATACAATTTGATATTTTAGTACTATTTCCCGTGTTTTCCTAAAACAATGGGTACTTTGTTGATGTGTTGCATGTTTTTGAGGTTAGAAAATGAAAATGGATTTTAAAAAAGTTGATATGGTCAAAGTTTTGTCGATGGTAATAGTATGACAAACACTTACACTAAAATTCCTTATGAATGACGAAGTCCATATGCCATGCTAAGTTTATAAAACATTTCAATTTTTATCAAGCTTTTATTATTTTTCTTACTTTTAAACTTTTAAAAAATATATCGCAAATTTATCATAAACTTCTTTAGATAAAAAAATAAATTGAAAATTTTAATTAAAAAGTTGCCAAAGTAAAAGACGCGTACCCAATTTAAATTAGAGAACAAAAAAAAGCAATTAAATAAAAAAATCAAAACCATTAATATTTACTGGTTTATCCAATTCTTTATACTTCGGCTGATTTATGCTCATTTTTTTTCAATCCAATATAACCTGGAATTACGTGGTCTGATAAATATTTATATGATTTTTTTAAAAAAAATAAAAAATATAATTACCTACATAACATACGGATATTAATCAGGTTCATACATGCAGTTCCGGACTATATAATACTTATTTTCCCCAGTTATGAAGGATGCCCACTACCAAAAAAAATAAAAAATAAAAAATAAAATTGACGGCACAAATCCATGAATATATAAGAAAATTCATTGGTAATTTAATATTTTCGACGGATGAAAATCCGTTGGTAAAATACTCGTAGAAAAAGTTAACTGACGGAATTTTATTGTCCGTCAATAATTTCTCACATAAATATCAATCGGTAGTGTATGTTGAAAATTACTCACGGATTTTTCCATAGCAAAATTACATACAGATTTTTTCGTCAGAAAATTACCTTCATATTCATCCGTGGAAAATTTTCAACGGATTTTTCAACATGCATGGGTAACTTTTTTTCAATAATTCTTTATTTAATTTTTTATTTTTATTATTTAACATCAGTATGAGGGTGAACCCTGACACAACGCTAAAGTTGTGTCTTGTTGGTTATGGATTTAAATCCGGAAATAGTTACTTGTGCATAGCATGGAGCCTCCAGACAATGGGATATGTAATTTTTTCTAGTTATTATTTAACATCAGTAATTTATGAATATATATTTTTATTTATATTATTTAACCTCAATATTGAAATTAACACATACATGTAATTAATGAAATACTCAAATTCATAAATCCAAAACAAACGGTAAAACAAATTTACTTAAATTCAAAATAAATCTAAAATAAAAGCACAATGTCTAGTATTTCAATAGTAATTTTGTGTTAATAAGTCAGTAATTAAAATATTCATTGGCAAAGTGCCTTTGTTGGTCATTGTGTTATTGTTGCTGGTCATCTGGTTGTTGGTCATTGTGTTGTTGTTGCTATTCATGTGGTTGGTCATTGTCTTGTTGTTCTTGGTCCTACTGTCGTTGGTCAGGTTGTTGATGTTGATGAATAATGTTCTACACTTCATGAGGTAGGAACTGAAGTACAACTGACTGAAAAAACACGCATCTTCTCATTTGATTGACAAAGCTCCTCCCTTAGTGGATTAATCTCCGTTGAATCTTGAGCGTGACTGAAAGATCCTTGCATATATTGCATGAAGATATCATCTCCACATTTATAACTATGAGCAAGATCTCCAATACTGTAAAGGTGTCCCTTATGATTTGGTCCCGCATGTGCAAACCAACACCGATTCCTAAGTTTTTGTTCTTTAGCAGGGTCTAAAGGAGTCATTTCTGATCCACCAACACTTGATGCAACATTAGACATAGCTTGAGATAGTCTAGCCTCAAATTCTTCCTATCATTCATAAATAGTCATCATTTCATAAAGATAATAAACATTTAAAAAAAATAAAAGAACATGCAAGATAATGGTATCACATGTGTCTAGATCTATCATCAACAAATTGACCAGTATCCTTTCGTAAATGAGTTTGCTAAAAAACCTCATCAACGTATGTAGATCGACCAAGCTCCTCAGACTATTTACAAACATTATAAAATAAATTAAACATTAAATAAAGAATTAAGCAAGTACAAAAAAATTATGTGTTATAATTTTAATGTACATACGAAGCGAATGACGTGATCCTGCAAGCTAATAGAACCACCTATGTGCATACATCCACCATTTTCAGATGTTCGATTTTTTTTTTACCTATTGACACTTGGAACGATACTTAGGTGCATTTCCATTTGATAATAGATCGTTACAGACATGACCTCCAGTCTAATATATCATTTTATTTTCATTTCGAACATGCTTAAACATCTCAGAAAGTCTATGAGAGGCTTTCAAGTTAAATTTTTTTTAATTTCATGTTCTTCCTCAAGTCTCCATACTAATTTTCTCTAAAGTATCACAAAGTTATAAAATGACACACAGTTAACAAAATACCAATTTTACAATTTTAGATTAAATAAAACAAAACCAGCATTACTTATTACTGATTTTCCAACACAAATGAAAGATATTAAATATAGAAAACAAATGATGTAATATTTTTCTTCCCACAGAAAAATCATTACTTATAACCAATTGAGGAATTTGGGCTAAATTTGGTGAATATTAATATATTAAAAGACAACCTCATTCATAGAAAAAAAAAACACACCTTAATTAATTACCACTACATTAAGCCAACTAATAATAAAAATTATATAAATATTAATACTATTTTTTGTTTTGGGAAATCTAAAGCTAGGGCTCAAGTACCTTATGCATATGCCGACCCTCAAAATAATAAAAAATACACATGCGCATAAATTTCTCTTCGTCTAAACTATTTAATTTATATTATAAATATAACTTAATTGTCTGATTATAACTACTAACCACTTCAATTATATTTTTAATGTCAGAGCTATATATGCCACCTAAAAATATTTCACATGTATCATTTAATGTATGTATATGTTGTCAAAGCCACAAAACCAGAAAGCAATTACGTGGGAGTCTCTTGCGCATTAGGTGGAGTTAACTTCATTTGATTTGTTGTTGACGACAGTATATTATGATGGCTTTTCAAACCTTGCAATCTCTGAGCTTAATTTGATCACTCTGGATAATGTTATTTTTTCCCTCTTATCCTAGGAATTTGAACTCTTTAATATATACACCCACAACATTCATCTTTTTTAACCGATAAAAAAATAAACACTCATCTTTTGACTTGTTTAGCATCATGGTCTGTGGAAATAGATAAAAGATTAATATCACATATATATTTTCTATGGATTAATTTTGATCATAATCTTTATTAAGTTATGGTCCTACAATACGCGGAGCATGAATATCATTATATTTCTATTGAATATTTGGTTGGAATACCTAATTTATGGATCGGATTATTAGGCCTAAACCACATGCGATGCTATTCTAGACTCACAGAATTCTTATGATGCGTTATATTCATATATCGCAGGTTAAGGGTTCCAAAATATTCAACTATTATCTAATTAATTTACCATGGGTGATATTACCGGCGAAGGGATATTCCTAGCAAATGAGACAGAGGTTTGAACTTAGAACAGAGTGAAATGAGAAGAGATGAGCGAAATGCGAGTGACTAAGATGGCGACTAGAGTTGGGTTGTTTTTGTTTTGGGAAAATTTTAATTTTCCAACTGAATATGTATTCATCAGAAAAATTTAAATTTTTGACAGAAATTATTCTGTGAGTAAAAATCCATCGGTAATAAAAAATATCCAACAGAATATAATCCTTTGATAAGTTCTATCGATAATTTTAATATTTCCGACAGAATACATTTAGTAAGAAATATTCTATCGGTAATAAGGATTTTTCTTGTGGTGCATGGCCTCCATCTATTAGACTTTATATATAATTAAACGGTTGTTCTAATATTTTCATCTTCTAAAATAAAGCTGCATCATATTAATTTAATTAACCTGCCGGGCGTAACAAGGTAGCATCCGAATATTGAGCTTAATAAACCTTTTTCATATACTTTTTGGCGTTAATAATATTATATATCATGTTGTTCAAGATCACCTGTTAGCTGATGCATTAGGCATCCAATTTGTAATCTTTTCCTTCTGAAGCAATATATATATATATATGGGCAAAAAATTAATATAATATTTTTTTAATAAAAAATTATCAATTCGGGACTTACTTGAAACTATTTATGCTTATAGGACAGTCAGACATGCCCAAAATAGACGTAACATAGAGGGGGTATGTTCCCCTCTCGTTGCGACATGTGTCACACATGTATGAATTTCGAGTGATATTGATTATATAAATTTCAAACATTCATAAATTTTGATAAAAATGTCCAATAGAAGTGTATAATATGTCAAAACGCTCGAAATTTAGAGAAGATTTGTTTCACTATTTTTTTTCAAAAAACGCTTCTAAATGCTTCAAAATTAAGATTTAGGATTCAATCATCCAAAAAATTCCTTGTTTTTCTACTTTTTAATTATTTAATTAGTTAATTTAAATTTTGATAAAAATGTCCAATAGAGGTGTATAATATGTCAAAACGTTCGAAATTTAGAGAAGATTTGTTTCACTTTTTTTTTCAAAAAACGCTTCTAAATGCTTCAAAATTAAGTTTTAGGATTCAATCATCCAAAAAATTCCTTGTTTTTCTACTTTTTAATTATTTAATTAGTTAATTTAATGAAATTTATATAATCAATATCACTCGAAATTCATGTATGATTACATGCGTAACACATGTCACAAGTCACGTCCATTTTAGATGTGTGTGACTGTCTCATAAATATAAATAGTTTCAAAATAGTCTCAAATTAGTAAAGTCTTTTCAACGGTACTTGAATCTTAAGTCACGGTCATGTCTCGCCCCCAGTTTTTATTAAAAAAGTATTATATTAATTTTTTTTCCTATATATGTGTGTGGTCATCAAGTCAAAATACTGCACATGCACCACCAAAACTGATATCATATACCATATATATAATAAATTTAGTATAAACCATGTTTCAGTGAGTTCCTTATATTTTACTTCAATTTGGATCGATCACTTTCAGGTAGGCAGGTCACCAGATCCTCTATATCCCACTAACGTTGACAGCCCCACAAGTGAGAAGTTGCTATCAGTATCACATTAGTGCGTTGCACCATAAAGTCATCCATGGTCTTCCACCATGCTGACCATAATTTTCTGAACATAGAAATTAACTTATTAAGGGACAAATATAATGAAAATAATTTGGATTGTTCAATAATTATGTATATATGGATTATCAAAAGTAAAATACTATCGCATATGTGTATTTTTCTTTTAATCTTAATCATTTAAATATAATATAATGATCTATCATTTATAATATTATGTGTCTGAATTGACTATTAAATTTTATTGTGAATAGTTAAAACTAAAATACATAATAATGTGAATTTTAAATTAGAAAACTCATGTAACTTAAGTTTTAAATGATGATCGATCTGACTTTAAAAAACTTTTGATATTTCCCATTTATTTATATTTATTCTATTCGAATTTACTTCAATATAAACTCGTCACGGGTTATTATTCTTCTTTTAAAAAATAAAAAAAGAATGAATTGGATGTTACTAATTTTTTCATAACACAATGTAAATTTTGTACATTGGATATAACATAGGAATCTATCACACGAGGGTGAACCTCCATCCAATGCAATTCTGAAAAACTAATAAAAGCTAGTTAGGATAATTTATATCTAACACTCTATTCCCAGTTCTCTTGGTATGCAACACTTCACAAGAGCAAAAACACGAGCTCATATATCTGCACTCCTTTATTATGTCTATGAATTAAGATCTTCCAGAACTTGATAAAGAAGCAAACTATCAGTCCCAAACAATATATATAGATAGATGACGAACAATTATCTTCAATGCTCAATCTCAGTCTCGTTGCCTCTGCCTCCTTTGGTAAGTAATATTGATGCATGCCAGCACACAGCTAGCTACCCACTGCCATCATGGTTTCCTTAATTTAAACTAATTTTTAGTTTTATCACATATAATTTTGAGGAAAAAAGTTATGTACTGTAATTTAAATTTTTTTACACAAACATCTCATTGCAACTCACTATATATGATAAATTTATTAATTTTTAAAATAATTATTTTAAATAATTTAAACAGTAATTTATGATTAGATAATATTTTCAGTGCATAAATATTAAATTTTATAGTTTTATCAACTTAATATTAATATAATTCTTGATGTTTTGTGTGCATCTACCGTAATAAAATTTCAACTTAAAATTTCATATAAATTATTCAACCTTTTTACCACTAAACTGATCCAAATGAGTTTACTTCCTGGTCGTTTAAACTTAACGTACGAGACAATAATGATATGGATAATTGTTAAAATGGGTTCGCCGCGGTTCATTGCTGTGCTTACACACTAGGCTACCCTTCTCCGAAAGCTATTTTAAACTTAATGTTTTTCAACACTTTTTTTCTATGATTTGTTTCATCCTCGAGAAAATTATATATAAAAAAGAAGAAAGAAAAAACAGAAAATTCAAACTCAATTGGGTTAGTCCAAACTTGATCGGGCTATAGTCCAACCTTAGTCTGATAATGATATAGGTTTAATGATGTATTGGACTGAAAAAACTAACATTTAATTTGAGTTTATATTAATTTAGAATCTAAATATTACATTTTATCGGATATGTTCAGATTAGTCCAATAAGCCTATCTATTTTGCTGCATCTACTTCTTGTTTAAGAAAAGAATCATATACAAAGTCACAGAAACGTGAATGAATAGTGAATGTGACATGTAGTGAAAGAAAAATAGTGACCGTGACCTAATTTACAAGAGTCATGTGAATAAAACACTTGTGGATAATGAGATGCATGCGAAACATCAATTAAGTGACGAAAGTAAAAGTCAATTCAGGCAACAAAATTTTTTATATTAAAAATTGTATTTGAATTTTTTTTATAACAAAGACAGGTAAACAGAAAAAAAAAATAAGAGTGTAAGATATAGTGGTTAATATAATAAAAAAATGTCATAAAAGATCTTATATGAACAATATAATTTTTTTATATATATTTAATTTTAAGAATTTACGATCAAATTTCATCTTCTTTCATTAAAAAGTTTAAAGATCCTCGATATCAAATTGTGTAAGGAAAGAATTAACGTAAGTTATGGTTGATTAGGAGACGAGAATCTTGGAACTTTAAATTAAAAAATATTTAAAACACTGTAGCAGTGAACATTGAATTTCTGGTTCATGGTTAGGGTATACACGTTACCCATTTCTTACCCCCATGATCACATGCCCTGATTCTGCATGTTTATTCCTTCCCCGCAGGGCAAGTAAACAGTAACCATTGTGGTCGAGATTCACGAAGCTTTAAATATTGGTCCTCATTGAATATTACAAATGACATAAGCAACTAAACCAACCAAGATCATGTGAACTGATGCTGTAAGCTAAATCACATTTATATTTTGGTGTAGTCAGCAGTGAGAGGAAAGGATTGTTTTAAGGTCTTCGATTTTATGCAAAAGGGTTTTAATAATAAATAAATAAAAAGGCAAATGGCAATAAGGGAATCTCATTAAGAAATCAGTGGTAATTAATAATGAATTTAATATATATATATATATATATATATTAATAATGTAAAATAATTTTATAATATTACTTAATTATAAATTATTATTTGAATTATTTTAAAATAATTATTTAAAAAAATAATAAATATATCATATATTATGAATTGTAATGAGATAATTATATAAAAATATTTATATTGTATGTACATAATTTTTTTCATTATTAATATAATATCATCATCCTTCCAATATTAGAAATTGCATGTGTTTATATATATAAAAAAAAAAGAAATGACAATATTAATATTTTTTTTCAAAAATAAACAAGTCACAAAATCTAAAATTCTACTCATTTATTTGACACACTTTTGTGTGTGTCTCAAATAAATAAGGAGAATTTCAGATTGATTGACTTTTAAAAAATAAATTAAAATTTTTATTTTTATTTATATTTTTTAATTTATTAATGTAAGACTTACTTTCTTATAGAAGTGGATAAAAATAAAAATAAATTATTAATTTTATCCTTTTGTCTAAGTAAAAATAAACACAATAAGAAATGTATTAAATAATATTTATATATAATATTAAATAAATATTTTATCATTTCAATAATTTTCTTTCTAAAAAGCAAACTTGATTTCAATTTTGCATAATTATTGTTTTATTTTTTATTTCATTTTCAACACACACACTTAACAATTGTATTGATAATGCAGCACATAATGCTTTACTTAAGTTTGTAGTTAAATAAATCAAGTCACTTAGATCCTCATTTAAATGAATTTGTATTTAACAAATTTTTTTAAGACGGAGATCAAAAAGGTTCATTTATGCATAAACTCAAGCGTGTATAAGCATAAAAAAAATCATGTGTATTTTGAAAGAGTATTTAATTAGTATGTTATAATTTTTTTTTAATACGTCTAAATTGTAATTTATTAAAAAAAATTAAGAAAAATAAATGTATGCTAACAAACCCCATTTTTTAATCATGTATGTATCTTTACTTTTAGTGTGAGTTTTTGAGAGTTAGAGATTGTGATCAAGACACAGTACATCCACTTGGTCAAGAGGAACTTTAGAAAAATGTTTTTAGATACTTGAGATCAATGTTACAAAAAGGTGGTGAGATTGATGAAGATGTAAATCATAGAATTAAAGTAGGGTGGATGAAATGACGGAGTGCATCGGGGTTTTTGTGTGACCGCAAAATTCTCCTTAAGCTGAAAGGAAAATTCTATAGAACAACTGTAAGATCGGCAATGTTATATGGAGCGGAATGCTGGCCAATACATAGGCAACATGAGCATAAAATAAGGGTAGCAGAAATAAGGATGTTAAGGTAGATATGTGGATATACATAGATGGATAAGATAAGAAATGAGGATATTCGAAGATAGGTATCAGTGGCACCGGAATGTGAAAAGATGAGGGACCATAGATTGAAGTGGTTTTGGTATGTTATGAGACGACCACTGGATGCTCCTGTAAGAACAAGAGTTTGTTACCAAGAGCTCGACACAAAGAGAGGTAGAGGTCGACCCAAACTTACCTAAGGAAAGGTATTTAAACAAAACCTAATGGAGTGGGATATAGATTGGCGGATGGTATGTCTTAGGACGGAGTGGAGAAAAGCTATAAGCTTGGTGGAGGGTTAAACCAATTAGTAGTTCTATGTTCCAGTCATTCTCTTGTTTTAGTTCTTTTCCTCTTCTTTTCTCCCTTCTTCCTTTCACCATTTTTTTCTATCTTTTGTCTTATTTCTACTTTTTTCTTCCCTTCTCCCTCTCTCTTTCTGTCTCATTTATGATTTATCATTGGGTTCATCTACCACCGACCCCAATTAACTTGGGTTAAAAGTGTTGTTGATGTTGATGATGTATCTTTATTTTTAATTTTAAAATAAAAATATTGTCTATTCAAGTAAATGAGTTGGTCTATAACTCATACTAAATTCATTTAATTAACATACAATTTTTTTGACATAAACTGTGTTACTTCATTTCATTCAAAATCAATTGATAAATAAAAGTAGAAATTTGATCAAACAATTTGAGCCTAGCAAAGTTTGTTGCCGCCCTAGCTAAATAATGAGCTACAACATTCACTTGCTTCTTGATAAACTGTACAATATAGTTTGGATTTTGGGAAAGCAAGTATTTACATTGAGAAATAATAGAACCAAATTCTGAAAAATCAATTTCAACTCTATTCAACTTATCTACAACTACCTTGAAATCTAGATAAAAAAAATTACCTGAGAGCATCCTTTATCTACCATCCAATGCAGAGATTTTAACAAACTTAGAGTTTTTCCCAAATTAACTGGTACAACACTTGCTGCCACTCAGTTTTAGCACCTCAAAAAGCCCCCTTGCTTATCTCGAGAGCATATATCCCAACTATTTTTGCCCAAGGCTTCATGAAATATTGCATCAGAATTGCATTCATGAAACCATAAGGAGGGGGTTCCCAAGCATCTCCTCTCAGAAGTGAATTAGTGGCATACCTCTTGTCCATTATAGTTAAAGCTTGAACCTAATCACCAATGAAGAGTTTTCCTCTACAGACAATCTGATCGGGAAGATTGTGTTGACCTTCCCATATGAATTCGTTCTTGTTGCTCCAAAGGTTCCAAATAATGGTAGCAAAAATGGCCCGTTGGTCCTATTGCAGAACACCAAGCACTCCAAAGTCAACATATTTGGTTGAGGTTGCTAAACCAATAACCCTCGATATGGGATGCTACATTCCAAGAGTTTGCTAACAAGAAATACTGACCTGACAACAAAAGAAAAGGTGGAAAGGATTCTCGATTCTAGCTTCATAAATGGAACAAAGAGAAGGGCAGTCACACCCTTGTCTTTCAACCTCATACGAGTAGCGATAGCATCCCTGCACAACCTTCACACAAACAACTTCACTCTAGGGGGAACTTTTAATTTCAAGATTGCCATCCAATCTCCTACAATATGGTAATGGCTTGTATCAAACACTTGGGTCATGCAAACTTTATAAACCATGGTTCTCATAAGCCCAGATTCTTTCATCACTTGGGTCATATGTCCAGCTTGTGGGAGGGAGCACTGGGGATCGTGCCCCTCAGGTCAGATTATCTGTTACAGATGTGGCCAGCCAAGTCATATTTCTCGGGAGTACACGCAGGCAAGAGGCCGTGCACAGGCTGCTCCAATTGAGATGACAGCACCCACAGCAGGCCGGGTGTATATTGTTGATGCCAGAGAAGCAGCCAGAGCTCCTGACTTGATTAGAGGTACTGTTCTGATCGATTCTTATGATGTGAGAGTCTTGTTTGACTCCGGAGCTACGCATTCATTCATTCAGGATATGATTGCAGTTAGGCTTAAATTGCCCATGTCCAGTTTTTCTCCTCCGATGGAGGTTGTCACCGCATCTAGTGAGAGGTGTCAGGTGAGCACGTGCCGCAAAGACGTGCAGTTTCAGTTTGATGGCAGAGAGTACACGATTGATTTGTACTACCTAGCCATGCCTACCCTTGAGATCATTCTGGGTATGGATTGGTTGGCCAAGTATAGCGTGATGTTGGATTGTTGTTTGAAGAGGGTTGTTGTGCCTTCTAATGGAGCTGGTTCGAGTTCCACCTCTTTCCTATCAGTCTTGCAAGCTCGCAAGGCAATCAGGGAAGGAGCTCAGGGCTATATCTTCTCCTGTGTGACAGAAGATAAGCCAAGTGTTGATCTGTCGCAGATCTCGGTGGTTAGTTTGTTTGTGGATGTGTTTCCTGAGGAGATTACTCAGCTACCACCTGAGAGAGAGATTGAGTTCTCCATTGATCTGGTTCCTGGTGTAGGACTGATATTTGTGGCACCTTACCGTATGGCTCCTCTGGAATTGAGGGAGCTGAAGGTGCAGTTGGAGGACCTGCTGTCCAAACAGTTTATCAGACCGAGTGTTTCACCTTGGGAAACACCGGTGATCTTCGTGAATAAGAAGGATGGCAGTATGAGGTTATGTGTTTATTACAGGCAGCTGAATAAGGTTACTATTAAGAATAAGTATCCTTTGCCTCGTATTGATGATCTGTTAGATCAGTTGAGGGGAGCCAGAGTGTTCTCTAAGATCGACCTGAGATCCGGATATCATCAGATTCGGATCAAGCCTGTAGACATACCAAAGACAGCCTTCCGGTCTAGGTATGGTCACTTTGAGTATCAAGTCATCCCCTTTGGTTTGACGAATGCCCCAGCAATGTTCATGGACTATATGAACAGGGTATTCAGACCTTTCTTGGATGTGTTTATTGATGACATTCTGATCTACTCCCGGATGGAGACGGAGCATGTTGAGCATCTCAGGATTGTTCTTCAGACCTTGAGGAATGATCAGTTGTAAGCCAAGTAGGCAAAGTGTGAATTTTGGCTAACAGAGGTGAAGTTTCTTGGCCATGTGATTTCTGCAGCTGGGGTTTCAGTTGACCCAATAAGATAGAGGCAGTGATGTCCTGGGAGAGACCCAAGGACGTATCTGAGGTCCGGAGTTTCCTTGGATTGGTCGGCTACTACCGGAGGTTTATTCAGGGGTTTTCCTAGTTAGTGATACCTCTGACTCGACTCACTCAGAAGGGGGTTCCGTTTATTTGGACCCATGAATGCGAGCAGTGTTTCCAGGAGTTGAAGGAAAAGTTGACTACAGCTCCGGTGTTGACCCTTCCTGACCCTGAGGGAAGCTTTGAGGTATATTGTGATGCTTCCAAGCGGGGGCTTGGATGTGTGCTGATGCAGGATAAGAAGGTTGTTGCCTATGCTTCCAGGCAACTAAAGCCTCATGAGGAGTCGTATCCTACCCATGATTTAGAGCTTGCAGCTGTGGTGTTTGCTCTAAAGATTTGGAGGCACTATCTATATGGTGCTAAGCTGGTGGTGTTCAGTGACCACAAGAGTCTCAAATATCTCTTTGATCAGAAAGAGTTGAATATGAGACAGAGGCGGTGGATGGAGTTCCTCAAAGACTATGATTTTGAGTTGAGATACCATCCCGGCAAGGCGAATGTTGTTGCTGATGCCTTGAGCAGGAAACATGTGAATGTCGCCTGCATGATGATCTCTGATTGTAAGCTGGTTGAGCAGTTCAGAGATATGCACCTGTATATGACAGAGGGTGCTCATGGTCTTGAGTTGAGAGAGACCAAGGTTGATAATGACTTGATACAGAGGATCCGAGAAGCCCAGAAGCAGGATGAAGCTGTGAGGGCCATGATTGGCCAGCAGGATGTTTCCTGGGAGGACCACGACTTGGTGTTGTACCAAGATCGCATTGTGGTGCCTAAGGACGAGTTGGTGAATGTCGTCCTATCTGAGGCTCATAAGGGCCAGTTCAGTATCCATCCAGGTGCCACTAAGATGTATCAGGACCTGAAGAGGAATTTCTGGTGGCCAGGGATGAAAAGAGACATAGCTGAGCATGTGGCTAAGTGTTTGGTGTGTCAGAAGGTGAAGATTGAGCATCAAAGACCGTCTGGTCTGCTACAGCCTTTACAGATCCCTGAATGGAAATGGGATAGCATTTCCATGGATTTTGTAATGGGACTACCGAGGACTCAGGCTGGATGTGATTCCATCTGGGTGATTGTTGATAGGCTGACCAAGTCTGCTCATTTCTTACCTGTGTGGTCTAACTACACTGCAGAAAAATTGGCCCAGCTGTATGTCAGGGAGATTGTGAGGCTGCATGGTGTCCCTGAGAGCATTGTCAGTGACAGAGACCAGAAGATCACCTCTAGGTTCTAGGGAGCTCTTCAGGAAGCTTTTGGGACCCAACTGAGGCTTAGTACGGCCTACCATCCTCAGACAGATGGTCAGACAGAGAGGACCATCCAGACTCTGAAGGATATGTTGAGAGCTTGTGCCTTGGAGTAGGGTACTAGTGGGGATAGATACCTACCTCTGGTGGAATTCTCCTACAACAACAGTTTTCATGCTAGTCTGGGCATGACACCCTATGAGGCTTTGTATGGCCGACGGTGCAGGACTCCAGTTTGTTGGACAGAGGTAGGGGAGAGACAGCTTGTTAAACCTGAGATGGTTCAGGAGACTTCTGAGCAGATCCGAATGATCAGAGACAAGTTGATGAGAGCTCAGAGTCGTCAGAAAAGCTATTATGATCATAAACACAGACCGCTGTAGTTTGATGAGGATGATCATGTGTTTTTGAGGCTGTCTCTGGTCACAGGTGTAGGACGGGCTTTAGGTGTAAGGAAGCTGAGTCCTAGGTTCATTGGTCCCTATCAGATTCTTCAGAGAGTAGGACTAGTGGCTTATAGGCTAGCTTTACCTCCCCAGTTGTCAGGGCTACATGATGTTTTCGACGTGTCCCAGTTGAGGAAGTATGTGGCTGATCCTTTACACGTGGTAGAGCCCGACATCATTCAGATTAGAGAGAATCTGAGTAGTCCTACACGACCCTTATGGATTTTGGATCGGATGGAGAAACGGATCCGGAGTAAGACCATTCCCATAGTCAAGGTACAATGGCAAGGGAGGACACCTAAGGAGGCGACTTGGGAGCTGGAGCAGGAGCTGTTGCAGCTGTACCCCTAGTTGCTTGACAGGTATGATCTATATTTTGCGGACAAAATTCCTAAAAAGGGGGGTTGAATATAATGACCCTGAGTCCTGGCGCGGACTGCGCAAGTTTCTGCGCAGATAGCCAAGGGTTTTCTGCAGAATTCTTCTGCAGAAACCAGTTGCAGAGATACGGCGCAATCAGCGCCAGTGTGGCACGATCAGCACCATGCTCTCTGGGTTGTGGCGCGAGTGGCGCCGTGGTGGTGCGGGTAGCGCCACAGGTTCTGAAGGTCGACGCTGATAGCGCCAGAGTGGCGCTGGTGGCGCCAGAAAGCTCTAGAGACCTGTCAATCCCTAATGGTTGGCGCCGTTGGCGCAGTGGTGACGCGGTTGGCACCATAGTTCCTGGAGGTTGACGCTGTTGGTGCGAAAGTAGCGCGGATGGCGCCATGGATTTTAGAAGCTGGCGCGATCAGCACGGCAGCTCGAGCAGACCCAGTATAAAAAGGTCATTTTACGAAATCTGACCCAAATCTCTTCCTTTCTTCTTCCTCCAGCGACTTTACCTCCATTGTTGAAGCTCCAAGCTTTATTTCTTAACCATAGTTCACCAAATCACTTCCTTGATATGTCAATCTTGCTAGAAACACTTGGTGACCTTGAATCCTTCATCAATTCTCCTTGAAAATCCCTAAATCAGAGAATCCCTTTCTCAAGGGAAGTTTATAGAACTCGAGTTCGGCGAGGAACGGCGGCGATTCGTGGACACCCGGGCTAGGAGGAGTCGTCCTTGGGCCTTCCTTGTCGTCATTGAGGTAAGAAACTCGAGATTCACCGTTTGATTTGTGAGTTGGGGTTTTGGGTAAATAGTGACCCGCTTGTGATAGAGCTAGTATTAGCCTTGGGTCCTTTAGAAACATGTGTTTAGAATGTTGTGAGGATGAAGGATTAGCTCTCAAATGTTGATTTGGTGAACCTTGATTCTTAGCTCTATGTAATGCATGTTTAGTTGATATGCTGAGTTGTTTGGCTATGTTGTGACATGCAAGAGCCTTAGCATATGGTTTTGATGTGCTTGGAAGGCTGTTGAAACGGTGTCTTGTGTGTGAAAAGAACCGTTCAAGTCATATGTGTATCCTTAAGCCTTTGGTCTGTATAGAGCTTTGAGTCTTGTAATGACTCAAGTGCCTTGTTTGAGATGAGATAGACCACTGAGGGTCTATGAGATGGCTTGTGAGTGATGAGCCTTGATGAACCTTAAGTTAGAGGACTTAGTGGTTGGAAAGGATTGAGGTTCCTTTCTTTGAGACGGTTGAGAACCGTGTTATATGCTTGTGCTTGTGTGATTGTCGGATGATTCATATATGATTATGCCTTGTATAGGGCGTGACACCGCGGGTGTCAGTGGCGTAGGCCACGGAGCAAGGGAAGAACTGCAGAGCTCGGCTTTGCCAGGTAAGTTCTTGGTCCCTTGGGGATGTTTCCCACTGCTTGTGTTCCACCATACTCCGAAGGAGTGATGGTTGCATTCATTGATGGTTGTTGCATCCTCATAATGATATGTATGCTTGTATCTATGCTTGTATGTGTATGATACCTGTTGATAGATCTTCTGGCTAGTTAGATAGATATGGACCTCCCTAGGAGGAGAGCGCACCTCCTAGTTTGGTTTGCTCGTGGGTGATGATGATCCCTTAAAACCAAGAGATAGGTGTGTCCCGTTGCGGTTGATTGCCTATTCTCGGAGGTACCATATACGTGCGTCCATGCGTAAGGGGTAGCTCCCGATGGGATGGCACGGGTGTGAGTTCCGGTCTCACACTGAGGTCGGTGTTGATGCGATCCACCGTACATAGAGCATGATGACTTGCTTGTATTGTTATGAGGGCCGGGAGGCTAGTATGTTGTGATGCCTGATGACTTGTGTCATGAAGAGTGAGCCAGGGTGGAGGAGATGCCTCCAAGGACCCTGAGCTTACTGAGATGTGGGGCTTATGTGGTTTCAGGTGACACTTCTGGCAGAGAGGAGCGGTCTCAGGGCGGGAGGCTCCAGTAGAGACGGTAACTGCTTGGCTATGAGGCAGTTTGAGGAGAGCTTGATGACTCAGCTTTTGATGATTTATTGTACCCCTGTGAGGGAAGATGTGTGTGTACACACATGTATTCTTTTGTTATGTATATGTTATGTATACCCTCATGTGAGGAAGGATCTTCGACATCAAAAGCACTCGGATGCTTATTCTTTTGTATAGACACTTTGAGTGTCAGATGATATATATGTACATAACCAATATATGTTATGTAATGATGTTTCCTCCTGCTTATATCTGTTGTGATACTTGGTTATCTGCCTATGGTTCTGTTTATGTGATTCTGGATCAGCAGGGGCTTGTGTTGTCTTGACATGAGATATTTTATGTTCCATACATAATGTAATCAAGAAATATGGTTTTCGATTATGCTTCCGCAAAGTTTTTAATTAAGTGATTAAGCGCTAATCTGATAAATAATAATGTTAATACACCGGGTGCACACGGGGTGTTACACGAAGCATCATTGGTTGAAAATCCCGTGGCAGCTATGTGGTTCGCTGAAGCAGTTGGCATAATATACGTTGGAAAGATAACATTGGGAGGCGCAAAATTGAATGAGCCTCGTGACCTGCAGTTCTGAGTATTGTGTTGATGTGATTTCCCATTAGTACCTTAGTTTGTCTTTGTCCCAGAGTCATTTACGCCTTCAGCATTTGTAGAGTCATAAGCATGTAAGTCCAAACACGGTAACGGTGAGGCAGTGTTGCTTTGAACCATAATCATTTCCTCATTTTCTGGTGTATCCTGAGAGTGTGGTTTGGGTAAGCTGCCAACGTGTCCGGTAGTAAGTGTGACTTCAGCCTCATCCTCCCATGTTGCATTTTCTGGTGGAAGGTCTGACCATTGCACCAAAACTTGTGGGATGCTAGGGGTGTTCATCAACCGATCCAAACTGATGCAAACCGCGGTGACCGAACTGAAAAACCGAAAATCGAAATAACCGAAAAATCGAAAAACCGAAAAAAAATCGAAAATTTTCACCGGATTGGATCGGTTTTCGGATTGGCCGGTGAAAACTGATCCAATCCAAACCGATCCAATTATAAACCATACCTTACCCTTTATCTACTTGGGCCTATTCTCCATCATAGCCCAAAAACCAAAAATCCAATACATTACTCCTTATTTTGTCCAATTAACATGTTTGTCTAATGAAAATTAGAAAATGATGTTTGTTTTTGTCCAATGAATGTGTTTGTTTATGTTAGATATTCCTTACTTTGATAAAAATAAGTCTCATAAGTTTTATTTTTAAACTTTTTAAAAAATCGAAAACCAATCCAATCCAAACTAAAAAAAATTGGATTGGATTGGATCGGATTTGAAAAGAAATTCAAACCAAATGGATGATCAAATGACCAAACCGAAGGAATTGGATCGGATGATTTTTTGCTTCAAAACCGATCCAATCCAGACCGCGAACACCCCTATGGGATGCTACGCTCGCAGCGCCAGACTAACCTGCGAGAAATGATTGCTACAAGCATGTGTATCGGGTGTGTCTCATTGGAATGAGGGAGGTTATGGATCTTATAAGTCTGAACAACATGAAATGGGCGAAGGAGTGAAATATAAAATACTGGATGGACGCGAGTTCCCGATGGCAGGCGGAGGCGGTAAGCAACGAAGCCAACCTTTTCTAGTACTTCAAATGGACCAAAAAAAATGAGGAGCAAGTTTTTGTGATGAGCGTCAAGCGATAGACAGCTGACGGTAGGGACGTAGGAGTAGAAGAACCATGTCGCCATCGTTAAAGGTAAAATCTTTCCTCTTTTGATCAGCTTGGTTTTTCATGAGTTTGTGCCTTTATTAAGTTTTCTGTTAATTACTGGAGTATATGGGATCTGCTGGATAACTCTAAATTGATGGCTTCAATGGAGGTTACGTCCATGGAGTACGACAACAAGCAAGGTGGGGTTCAGCCAAATGTTGCTTGAAAATGAGATGTTCCAATGGATCGATGAAAAGCTGTGTTATTGTGGTATTCAACCCAAGGTAAGAATCATATCCAGTCTTTTGGATTTTCGAAAACAAATGAACAGAGGTATTGTTCTAATGTTCTGTTAACACGTTATGTTTGTCAATGTGTCTGGGTGGTATGATGAACTGTAACTCGGTGTTGTGCCATGTAGCTAAAAAAGTGTATTCTAGAAAGAACTAAGGAATATAGGGTCTCGGTCAGAGACGATGGATTTTGGTGGGCCGTGTATCTTGCCAATATTCTCCCAAAAGGCAGACGCAACCTTAGCGGCTGAAAAATGAGTAGGAAGAGGCACAAAGTGAGCACCTATAGTGAGGCGGTCCACTACAATAAAAATGATAGTGAAACCTTTGGACGGAGGAAGGTGGGTGGTTTGGTGGCTTTGTCCTTTGGCAGATATCATATGTGTGGATGAACTGTCTGACATCTTTCGTCATTGATTTCCAGGTAAAAGAATGGGAAATGCAAGCCAGAGTTCGTTTTACACCGACATGACCACCAACTAGCGATGAGTGAAATTCTTGGAGCAGTGGCTCGATCAATGTTGATTGAGAAGGAATGTTGATGCGACCATTGCGTAATAGGATCCTATTTTTCATTGTCCATTCCCCATTTTTATTTTTGGATGACTGTATTTCCCCTATAATCCTCGTTGCGTAGTCGTCTTTCTGTAATTCTTTCTATATGATAGTAGCATAGTTAGAAAGTGGTCCTGAGAGGACTGCTAACAGAGGGACTGGAGGCTCTTTCTCTCCAGACTGTAGCCGAGATAGCGCATTGGTAGCAATATTGCATTTGCCGGATTTAAATTTAATTGAGTATGAGTACCCAATGAGCTTGGCTAAGAATTTCTGTTGCTCTGGGGTTTGAATTACCTGAGACATCAAGTGATGCAAACTTTTGTGGTCATTCTGATAGTGAAATGAGACCCCAACAGGTATTGTCGCCACTTGGCGACACTGCTAATAATTGCAAACATTTCACGTATGTACGTTGATTGGGCCTGCATGTGTGGAGATAATTTGCGACTATATTAAGCCACTAGTTTACCATTATATAATAGCACTACATCTATACCACTACCTGATGCACCTGTTTCAATTTCAAAAGCTTTTGAAAAATCTGGTAAAGCAAGGAGTGGGGTTGTGGTCATTTTGTCTTTAAGAGTCTGGAATGTTGTCTGTGCAGTAATAGACCAAGAAAAATCTTTTTGTGAAATAAGGTCTGTCAAAGGAGCAATAACTTTAATGTAGTTACTTATTAAGCATCTGCAGTAACTAGAGATACCCAGAAATGCCCGCACTTAGTGACTGTTGTGGGGGTGGGTCAATTAGTGATGGCTTGCACTTTGGAAGGATATAGAGAAACACCATTGGCAATGACAATGTGACCTAGGAATTGTATGGTATCAGTGGCAAAAAAGCATTTTGAACGCTTAGCATACAATGAGTGGGTACGTAGGGTACTTAACACCTGTCGAAGGTGTTCTAAGTGTTTAGACAGTGAAGGGTTGTACATCAATATGTAATCAAAGAAAACGCCACAAAATGACGAAGGAAGTTTGCAAAAACTTGGTTCATTGTTGCTTGAAATGTGGAAGGAGTGTTGGATAGACCAAAGGGCATAACCAAGAATTCGTAATGACCCTCATGTGTCCGAAATGCAGTCTTGTGGATATTTGAGTGGACCATGCGGATTTGGTGGAAACCAAATCGTAAATCTAATTTTGGGAAAACTTTCGACCCATATAACTCATATAGCAATTCATCTATGGTCGACATTGGAAAATGGTCACGCACGGTGATTGCATTTAAGGCATGATAATTAACACAAAATCTCCAACTGTCGTCCTTCTTTTTAATTAGGAGTACCGGGGATCTATAAGCTGATTGATTGGGTTTAATAAACCCGAAATGGAAAAGTTCTTTTACCATATTTTCTATTTCATTTTTTTTGAAAATGAGGGTAACGATATGGTTTTTCTTGCATAGGTTTGGAATTGGGGTGGAGGTGGATTTTATGGTTAGTGGGGCAATCCGGAGGTAGGGAAGTGAGAGTGACAAAGATATCTGGAAATTCATTTAATAGTGTTTGGATTGCTGGTAAAAAGTGTTCATCTAGAGGAATTTGGGTTTGAGTAGGTGGTAGTAGAGTAGAAAGGCACATAAAACAAGCAAATATTGATTCAACAACAACCATTCAGTTTAATTGAGAAGATGATATCATGTTAAGTTGGTGCTAGTTTTCCCCTTGAAGATTAATTGGAGTGTTGGCAGTTTGGAAAGACATTGTGAGCTAAGAGTAATCAATTACCATTGGTCCAAGGGTGGAAAGCCATCGTACACCCAAAATGATGTATGCTCCTTTTAAGTTGAGGACATAAAGATCAACAATAAATGTTTTGGACAGCAGGGATAATGGAATAGAATAGCAAGTAGCAGTACATGATAGATTTTCTCTGTTTCCAACTTGAACCACAAAAGGGTTAATGTTCTGCATTACGAGAGAGAGATGGGTGTTGCCACTGTCGATTAAGACTTCGATAGGTTTACCAGTGATAGAACCTGCTAGGCGAAAGGAGTATGCTGATTGATGACCAAACATTGCATTTAGGCTAATTTCGGGGAAAGGTTCAGGTTGGGGTACGTCATCCAGGTCAATGGATGGGGTTTGGTCCTCTTTGGAAGCTTCATTCGTGCCTTCTAAATATAATAAAACAGCCTTCCCTTTACATTTATGGCCAAATATGTATTGCTCATCACAGTTGTAGCAGAGGTTCTTGTCACGCTAATTTGCATTTCTGCAACAGTAAGCCTTTTGATTGGTAGGGTGGTTGTGGAATTGCCAGGTTTAGAAGTGGGTTGAGATGGTGATGGTTGGATGGTGTTTTGCGAAAAAGTTGGTTTAGAATTCCATGGTTTGAATGGCTTAGGATCTGCAAGTTGATCTTCGTATATTTTTGCTAATCAGAAAGCTTCATGGTGGTCATTGGGTCTGTGAGTTAAAATTGCACGCTTAATGTGGGGTTTTAAGCCAAAGAAAAAAATACTGCGACGAAGGGTAGGAGATAAACCAGGTACTCTGCAAGCAAGGGTCTTGTAAGCTGATTGGTATGCAAGAACTGAACCTGTTTATTTTAATTTCACCAAGGAACCTCCAGTATCATCAAAATTTGAAGGGCAAAATCGATGGTGAAGAGCAGCAACAAAAGAGTCCCAATCGGGAATCAGTCCATCATTAAACATTCTTTGGAACCATCTGGAAGCAGGTAAATCTAGGTGAAAGGATGTCATTGTTAAACAGTCTGCCTCTGCAACGTTATTATTTAAAATAACGAATGCCAGCAAAAATCCAGTCTGTAGGGTCTCCATCTTCAAAATGTCGAAAACCCAATTTTATGGATCTGTTTTTGGTCCCATCCGCTGTCTGGCGGGGTCCATTGCCAAGAATTCTAGTATTGTTGTAGAATGCTTGTTGGGCTTCAGCAAAGTGGTTTAGCTCTTGATGAATAAGTGCAAATTGATGATCTTGGCTTTCTTGTGATCAAGTTTGGCTTTCCTGACGAAGCAATTCAGCTGCGTTGAAATTTGTTCAAGTGCGTCTAAACATTGGGTAATTTCTTTAAGATGTGTATTTTCTGCCATGAAAGGTGAGTATTAAGATGAAAACACCAATTTAGCAATGTCATGTAACCAGAATTTAGAAAAGAATGAAGAGTTGAGATGGGAGGAAATCACAGAAAGGAGAAGAGAGATTTTCGACAAAAGTTCTATGCCTTTTCTGATTATTCAACTTCAATAAATAGAGACTAACAAAATTCAAATTCAAATACAGCAAAGATAAATTCTAATCCTATCAGAATTCAAATGCACCAAGGATAAATTCTAATCCTAAAAGAATTCAAATGTAGTCAAGATAAACTCTTATCGTAATCTAAACTAACAAAGCTAACTTCTAATTACGATAAGTCTAAATGGTAAGATAAGATAAACTAACAAAAAGATAATCCTAATTCTAATTGATCAGCCCATCTGGTAGTCCTTGAAGTGCATGGGTGTTTTGATGTCCCTCTTAGGCCTTGTGTATGTTTGGGCTGCAACACTATGCTAGGAGTAAGATGGATTATGACCCACCTTAGCCAATAGAAAATCCATTTTCAGGTAGTATTTAGCTTTGAACAACTTTGATACAATAGTATCTGGGTTGGATATGAAGTTCCAGCCTTGTTTCCCCAACAATGCAAGGTTAAATCCATAGGTATGTCTAAATCCCATGCCTTCGACCTCCTTAGCCGTAGTTAATCTCTTCCAAGAGAGCCAGTGTATACCTTTAGTGTCATTCTTGCACACTCCCCACCAATAGGAATTATGTTAGAGTCATGAGGAGCTCAAGAGGATCAATAAGCTGAGTCTCTTAGGCAGTAAAGTGTTTAGGCTTTTTACATGTCAATTCAATTGATTGGTAGTTGTCATTTGTGTATGTCTAAGATGAGACATCCTATGATCCATTGCATTACATAAACATGATTCATAGTTTTGTATTCATGTTTTCATAAAAGCATAAATTTTGTAAAGAAGTATTTCTGAAACATAAAGTTTTCATGAATGCATAAAAAGCCAAGTGTTCTATGTTTTAAGTTTTGGAAAAATATTTTCTCACTGGTATAATCGATTACCAACAAGTGGTAATCTATTACTTGAGATAGGTGAACAATTTTAATCGATAACGAGGATGGTAATCGATTACAGCAAGATCGTAATCAATTACTTTGCAATTATTTTGTAAAATTCTGCATGTGATAATCAATTACTTTGTGATTTAATTGATTACATTATTCATAAATCATTTTCAAAAAGCTCAAGAACACTTTAATTGATTATATAAGTGATTTAATCGATTATTAACAGTTACAACAATTTTCTATAAATAGATGAAGCTTGTTTTTAAAAAAAATATACGACGAAATATCAAAAGATTTTCATAAGCTTTCTAAATAGAGAAAATGATGACTTCCAAGACATGAATGTTTGGATTGGATCGTTTCCGAAATGCAAACTTCAAGACTCCATGAATTGTGGTTTGAAACTCAAATAAAAAATGGAGAAGATTAAGGAATGATTAGAAATGATGCCACGATCCACAAACAGAATGATAAGTCATAGGAGGATTCACCACAAAGGAAAGCTTTCTTGATAAGAATCAATTTGGTTTTATTCAAGAACCAACAAGAGGCTAAGCTCTCAATTTAAACAAAAGCTTAATTTCATTAATCAAAGTTTTCAAAAATAGCAAAGTCTAAGTATTTATATGGCTAGGCATCTAATAAACACTTAAAAACGAAATTTTGGAGCCATTTATGGAAATATCAAGGCCCAATACAAAATAACAGAAATACATAGCAGCGCTACGCACATCCTAAAGAACCCGTACAGCTCGGACATCCCGGCATCCCGGCCAAATAGATACCCAGCACTAGCTTGTGTAATCGATTACAGAAATGTTGTAATAGATTAAAACAGACAGCACTTGCTTATTACAACAGACAAGACTTTTGATGTGATCTTGAAATTGAAAGGCTTGGGTTCTAGCTCTTGTCATTGGTCCTTCAAAGCTCACCAAAGGAAGTGCTTCAAGCTCTCCTTCTAGACCTTTGACTTGGAATGGACCTCCATCATCATGATCCTTAGATAGCCCTCTATCAGAAAATATACAAAGTGTTATTCTGTATTAGTCCCTCAAATCCTCAAGCTTCAAGATTCCTTGAGAGCATTTCTCTTTGAACAAAGTTTCTAAAGAAGATTTTGGAGAGAAAGTTCTTAGATAGTTTTCTTTTAATCTTGATTCCAATTGGGTAATCTTTTGCATTCATCTGTAGTGGAACATCAGGTGGTTTCTCTCCATACAACTTGTTTGTAATTTCTTTTTAGAATTTCTGTTTGTGTAACTATAACAATAGTCTTTCTTAAAGCTTGTCTAGAATAGGTGTTACTAGAGGGAAAAGTAGAGAAGGATTTTCTCTATGTCTTGATCACTAAGAGCCTAAGTAAGTTAGATTTCTTGTTCCTGATCTAGATCTGATTGAGAGTGATTGTATGGGCTTGTAAGAAAATGATTGTTAATAGTGGAACTCTAACTAGTTGGTTAGAAGAACTGGATGTAGCTTCTTTAGGTTGAGAAGTGAACCAGTATAAATCTTGGTAATTACTACTTCATCTTTATCTTTTCTTGTGGTTATTAATTGTGTATCTTTTTACAATCAGCAGAAAACATTTTGGTTGCATTTTTTAAAGACTGGTGTTTGATTGAAAGTGTTCTTGGATTGTTTTATGATACGATTTTTTTTAATTTTGATTTTTTAAGAAATTTAATTGGTCAAGAACAACCAATTCACCCCCTCTTGGTTCTTGTGTGTTGTTCATACTATTTTCAAATTCAACATCCGCTGCAATTCATCCGCCATGGATTCAAGAAAAAGGTATATACTCATGCAATAATTAGGTAGTGCATGAGCCACTAACTTCAGAATAATTTCTCTACCAACTCAAGAAAGAGTCCTCCCTCACCAAGAATTTATCTTGCACTATAGCTTGTCCTTCACAAATTAAAAGGCGACCTTCTTATTTCTGCCAATTAGGAAGGGGAGCCGAAGCTATTCGTTTCCATTAGGAAGGCCTTCTCTAACTCCCAACAAATTCAAAATAAAAGCTTTATCCCTGGCGAATGAGTTCCTGCTAAAGAATGCCTTTGATTTCTGATAATTCAACAGCTGGTTGGAGGCTTCTCATAATCAACAAGTAATGCTCTTCACCTATCCAACTTCCGGATCGAATCTCTGAAGAAAATATAGCAATCATTTGCAAGCATCAGATGACTGACTGTAGGGTCCCCTCTGTTGATCTTTACAACATGCAAATCCCCTGTAGCTCTAATTCTTTTAATCATGGCGGTAAGGCCCTTGCACTATTAGTAAACAAGTAGGGGGAGAGAGGATCCCCTCGCCTCAAACCTCATCCAGGAATGATAGGATCAAAGTAATTTTCATTAACTTTGAATTTGTAGCTAACTGTTTGGACCCAGAGCATGATCTAATTGACCCACTTTAAATTAAACCCAAGATTTAGTATCATTTCTTGTATAAATATTTCACGCCATTTTGTCATAGGCCTTGCTAAGATCAATTTTCATGGCTACCTCTCCATGTTTTCCTTTATTCTTGCGTTTCATATGATGCAATACTTCATTGGCGATTAAAGTGTTGTCATGGATAGATCTACCTTGAATGAAACCAGACTGTTCTTTAGAAATGCACTTATTGATCACTTTTCGTAGTCTATTAGCAAGAGTCTTAGCTAGTAATTTATAGAGCACATTGCACAAAGAAATCAGTCTTAGATCTCGCATGTTGTGAGGCTAATCACATTTCAGAATTAAGACTAGAGTTATGTCATTCACCAACTGAGGCATGTTTCCACTCTCCAACCAGCTAGTGCAAGTGTCCATTACTTCTTGACCACAAATAGCCCAAAATCTTCGATAAAACATCGGATTTAGATCATCGGATCCTGGGGATTTGTTGGGATCCATTTCTGAAAGAGCCTATTTGAACTCTACCACTGTAAAAGGATCTATAAGGGAGAAATTGTAACGCCCTGAAATTTCGATAACTAAAAATAGATGTTTGATGCATTTCTTGCGTTATTTGATTATTTGATTGGTTTAGATTAATTGAAATATTATATGAATTATCCATGTGCAATTGCTTGTTGTAGATGTCAAGTTATGTGGAGTCTATTTGAGTTGCGTTTTAATTAAGTGATTATGAGTTTGACCTGAAAACTTGTTTTAGTAAAATCACCATTTTGAATTGGTTAACCGTTGGATCGCCTTCCAATTTATAGGTAGGTTTCTAACTCATATATGTAACGTTTGACCATTGGGATTAATAAAATAACATCTGTAGCATGAGATAATAATTTTTCAAGGAAACAGAAATGTTAAAATTTGGCCAGCTCGCCTAGACGAATTTTGGAAGGCTTTTTGGCTTGCCTGGGAGAGTCAAGTCGGCGTTAAATAGTGCAACTGCATCCAAACTATGAAGATAACTTTTTGTCCCTACTGTGTGCTGGTTTTCAAGAAAAATTACATTTTTAACTAATGAGATGCGATGTATTTATGATTGATGTGTGTTTGTTCATGTGTGTGCTCGATTTCAAGAAAAACTGTGTTTTTAACTAATTGGATGCGATGCATTGACTTGTTGATGGATAAAAGTGTGAATGATGTTGTTGTTGTAATGATTGGATTTTTAGGAAAAGTCTTAATTACAGAGGAGACTCTGCCCAAAATTTTATAACACGTTCTTCTATTTAATTTTTTATTAAATTTTTAAATGGGCATAAGACTGTGGTTTATATATTGTAGTTCTCCTCTTTAATTTAGAATTTTCCTAAAAATATCAGTCTTGTGGTATGATTAATTATGCATGTATGAAATTTGGGTTATCTGAAGACCTAAGGAATGTGAATCTCAGGCATGAGTATTATGGATAGATGTGAATGTAATTGCTTGTGATGTCATTAATGATATTGAGATTGAGATAATGTTTATGTGATTGGTGATGTTTGAATGAAACAATGTTGATTTGGGTAATAATGTTAAAACGGGATATTATTGATTTTATGATGATGATAATGTCAAAATGTGATGTTATTGATGTTATATGATGATGATAATGTTGAGATAAAATGATGTTGATGACGTTAGAATTCTTTTTGGAAAGAGTCTTATTTTGTTAATCAACTCTTTCATTGTTAGTCACTTAATTCTTTTTGTGAACATGTATATTTTGAGTTGTAAATACCTGTAAAACTAAATTAAGTTCTAACATGTGCATGATGAGTACTGATTTAGTGTATATATACATATGTATTCAATTATTGTAATTGTATCGTGTGTAGATGATTGTATTATTGCGAAAAACTTACTACCATTTTCATAATCAAATTGATGGGGTTTTCATTAAAATCTGAATTTGCACGCTTAAGAGTTAGTGATATTGTAGCAACGAGACGGGTCGTTATAGAAATTATCCTCATCAGTGATACATTTAGGAATTGAGGAAATGACATTACCTAGCTCACAGTGTTGATGGGTGAACAGATTGCCAAAATACTCCTCTGCCAGATTTTTAAGCTTCCTCTGCGTAGTAACTATGGTCCTATCCTCCTTAGTAAGTTGACCTAATTTATTCTGCCTTTTCCTTGAAGACGCTAAAGCGTGGAAGAATTTTTATTCTGGTCCCCCTAACGTAGCCAAAATATTTTTGATCTTTGCTTCCAAAACACTTATTCCTGAACCAACAAATTTGTTAGCTCATCCTTTAACTTGTTAAAAGTAGCTACAGAATCAGGATCCCTCTTCTCTCTCAATGGCTCAAGGTTCCTCTTGCAACTTTCAATATCAAATCTGAACCTGGATTTAAGTTTGTGCCCCTATTTATCTAAATCAATAGCATAAAACTTCAGTTTCCTAACAACATTGGCTTTAGAATTTGAATCCCAACTATTCAGAAAAACTTCCTCCAAGCCCTCCTTATTCAACCAAATATTTTCAAATTTGAATGAAGTTTTACCCAATGTGAATCTCATCCTCTATTTACAACAGTATGGGTGTGTGATCAAATATTGAGGCAAAGAGATTCTTTGGGAAAAAACTCAAGCCATTCCTTGGTAGCCATGACTCTATCAAGGTGTTACTCCACTGTTGTTTTAGAACCCCTGCTTTTGGCCCAAGTAAAGGGATAACCTTAGAGGTTGATGTCCCTAAGGCCACAGTTCGCCACAACCCCCCAAAAAAGCCTTGTAAAAGCCATCTTTTATGTTCAAACCTGCCACATTTGTTAGCTTCAGAGAGTAGGACGTTAAAAACCCTAATTGCATACTAGGGTAAAGAGATATAATTCGTCAGGGTGCAGAATAAATTCCATAAGTCTCATCACTTTGTTCTTTCAGGAATACCATAAAATCCAGTGAAAATCCAGTTGCCCACCTTGTCATCCACTTTTTGCAAATTGATGAAATTTTTTGAGAAATTTAGAACTTCCCCCTTCACTGAATCTTTCCACAACATAGCTAACCCACCACTTCTTCCCTCCCTATCAATTGTAAAAGCCTTGTCAAACCCCAAGACAATTTGTATATCTTCTATTTTATTTGAATGAACTAAATTTTTTGATAAAAACAACACCTCTGGTCTATGAACCCTTAACAGGTCCTTTAAGATTGGAATTGCCTAAGGTTACCCAGGCCTCGACAGTTCCAACTTAAGGTTTTCATTTGTCCTAGCAGCCCTGGGAGCCAGAATCTACCAATAAAAAAATGAAGATTGTGACCTTCTGCAGTTGAAGCTCTGACCATCTCTTGATCTGTAATTTAACCTGTACCTCTTCCATGCCTTTTGTTTTGATCAACTCCATTCCTTTTTCGATTTTTATCTCCAAGCTTTGCTTTAGTATCATCTAGGTGTCATTGCTGATTTAGGAATCCCACATCTACCACAACCAATTGATAAGGATTGGTTGTGCCTGAAAAGTTGGTTGGTTTGATCATCTTCCTTTGTACTATTATTTTCTGGCTTCTTGCTTCCTGTTTCAATGGTATTGAAGCTCCTGTCGTTGTTTCTTGTAGCTCCTCTTTCATATTATTTCTTCTATCCCTTTCCTCCACTGTTTCTCAACCATTTGCCTTCCTTCACGCCTTCTCTCATCCTTATATCTGCTCTAAGATCAACGCTCCAATTTCTGACTCCATCGTCTTCCTCCTTTGAAAATAGTTGAGCACACAACTTATAATTGTGCCCTATAAGACCACATGAAAAATACAATGTTACCATCTTCTTTTACTTGAAGAGATTCATACGCCATTTACCCCTTCTTGCTGCACCTTCTTCTCTTTCTTTAGTGGAACCTGCACATCCAGTTTCACTTTGTTTTGCATGTACTTCTTCCACCCCCTTTGTTATTATGTTCATCGTACTCCATAAAATCTCCTAGAAAGTTCCCAAGATGCTTATCCACTGTTGGTGTCATGAACCCTGTTGAGGTGTCGTGAGCTTGGACCCAAAAGAGAACATGAAATAGAGGTACTTGATTTGGTACATCTCTTGGCTGAAGTCTCTCCATAGCTAAGAGGTTATTGTTGAAAAACCAAGGCCCATCGTTATAAATCCTCTCCATATCCTTCTTGTGGCTGGACTGAAAACTGAAGATTATTTGGTGTGCCTCTGTGATTGAAACCCCATGACAGGACGTCATAGGGTTGCCAATCTCTCCTTTATGATGTGGGCAAGAATTGGTTTATCTATAACAAAACGTCCCACCATACACAGTTTGACATCTTCAAGATTTCCTTATTCTCCTTCAATGTCAAAAGTCATCCCATCATCATCCTCAACCAAGGAAAGCCCTTCCAGTTTCTTCTCTACCCTCAGATCCATCATTGTTCAAAAGGGTGCAGCTGCCTTCAATCAACAAGAAAAATGAATATGGGTAAAGGGACTAGCAGCACAAGAACGCTATAAGGTCAAAACCCTAAACTTCCCACAAAGGGATAGAACAACACATCCCACTACGATAGAGAAAAAATCACTTCCTCAATTAACATGCCAATTTTTTGAAGTGATCCATATAGATTCATACACCTATTATTTTCTTAAGACTTAAATATGTTATTGTTTTTGTAAGTTTGTATTTTCTTTCAATTTTATTTCCAGTAAGTTTTTTATTTTATTTTTAATCATTGTAAGTTTATATTTTTTAATTTGGGTCACTTTAATTTTTTTTGTTTGTTTTTAGTTTTTGTAAGTTTGTGTTTTTCAATTTTAGTCCTTTAATTTTTTCATTTAAGTCTTTGTAACTTGTAACTTTACACTAATAAAGATCAAAATTGAAAACATGTAAACATAAAGGAATCAAAACTAAAAAAGTCCAAACTTATAAGGACTAAAAATGAACAAAACAAATTATTGGGATAAAAGTTGAAAAATAAAAACTTACAAGGACTAAATGCAAATTTATGAGAATCAAAAATATATTTAAACATTTTCTTAATTTAAATTTACATAAATCATGTATTAGGATGAGAATAGATCTAGTCGAACAAGGCTTTTCTTAAATAGGTCTAGTTTGTTTAAAAAATTCAATATCTAAATTCAATTTATTCTCTCAAAAGCTTTATTTTTAGATCTGATATGACCAATTTAAAAGTATAACTTGGAGTGTTTGTTTACTAAAAGACATATTTCATATTAAAAACTACTTTACTATAAATATTACTCCTCTTTATATAATAGAATAGATTTCGATCTCTAAAAAATGAATTACATTAAATAATTAAAAAAATTATACAAGATAGTTGAAAAAATTATCACATCATTATTTCACGATACATTATAATAGCATAGACTAAAAGTTATAACATAATATTTTTTAAATATTTAAACAATCAAAATTTTATTTAAGAACTTAAATTTAAATTTTAAAAAATTTCACGACCAAAAATTTAGTTAACCAACAAAAATAAACTAGCTTCTCTTAAAATAAAACAAGTAAAATTATAGTGTGTTTAAATAACACCTAAAATTGAATTTTATTTCTCAAAATTATGCTAATATAATAAAAAAATTATTTATTATTTTAGCTTATTATAAAAAATAATCATGAGTGTAATCCAAACACAATATTAAAATCTTTGTAAATCACGCAAAACGCGAGAGCCATAAAGAACAATAAATGGACACGTGGCAAGAGACTAGCAGTAAAGACTACACATGGTCAAAACTGAAAGGGACACGTGGATACTGAGATCCTTATTTATAGCAGTCGCAATCAATGTATGCCAGATTTAAGACTTTTTTTTTTTTTTTTTTTTTACAGAATTTAAGATTTTTTATGGTATGTTTTGTCCGAAGGTCAATAGCCACCCAAGTCTTCCTGAAGGCCATGTGTCCCTCACTTATTTCAACGCTCATGTGCTTAGCAAAGGACTATGCAGAGGAATTGGTACTCCTCTATAGTATACTCCTTCTCGTCTTAATTATCATATGAAAAAAATATTACACACTAATTAAAACATTAAATAATCATATTTAATTAATTTAAAATAATTTTTTTAAATCATCATTTATTAGAATTTGATATCAAGTATAAAAAATTATTAAAACTAATATATCATTTAAATAAATAATATTTAGAGATAATAACATTAAATAAAATAAAATTAGTTCAAATTTTTCTTATATTTTAAAAAAATGTAATTTTCTTCTTATAATTGATAGTAGTAGTAAGTATTATATAAGCAGAAAATTGTTTTGTGTCTTGATTTCAAATATAAGTAAATATAATTAATTTTATCTTTATTTAATGATATCGTTTTTAAAATGTTATTCATTTAATTATAACTCTTTTTGGATAATTCTTTTAATTTAATTATATTAACAAATTCTAATAAAAGATATTTTAAGAATTGTTCTTTACCAAATCTATTAGTCAAGTAACCTAATCTCCTCTCTTGTTTCCTGATGATGTGATCTCAAATCATATCTCCTTATTTAAGCATGTGGTTGGGGTACTTGTAAAAAAGAATTTTGATGCTCAAAGTTAATAAAATCCAAGGTGTTTTGTGCATATTGAATATGTTACTTACCTTCTATTCTCCTTGACCAATTATATATGAAGTATGGAAGGAGGTTACAGCTCGATAACTGACTAACTGTTTCTCACCACTCTTCTAGGTACCCCTAGTGGAGATCACGTGATATTATAATAGACATGGTAAAAACAAATAATAGTTTTATTTGTTTATTTGAAATTAATAAAATTAAATAATAAATTAACTTTTTTAAATAACATGAAATTCCAGAGGAAATATAATGGAAGCATGCTAGGTATATAAGGCTACTTGAATACTTCACAAAGAAGTCTGTGGCTTGACTCCTATGAAACACATTCCCTTAACTAAGGAGGTTACCCATATCACTTTAACTTTCAAGATTGTGAAGTTTTCTCTCCACAATTTTCCTAACCAGAGTAAAGATGTAACTCAAATTATAAATATTAATAAGAGTTTTTATGTATTTTTTATTTGTGAAAATTATTAAAAAATAAATTTTTATGAGTTTTTTGTTTAATGAATTATATTTATAATAATATAACTTTTAAAAAAGTGTATTAAATTGGATTGGTTAAAATGCGTGTTAGTGACATTTTTCCTATCTCAACAAATCGTCATGTTTAAATGATTTGTAATCAATATTTATAGGAAAATTTTAAATAAGAAAAATAACCTCTTTTATAAAATAAAAATAATCTAATGTTCTTAACCTTTATGAATTTTTTTATAATTTTCTATAAGTATTTACAAACATAAAAAATACTTTATTTGTCTTAAAAAAGTTTTAGTATCAGTATTTTATAATTGAAAGCTTACATAAATTAAAGGTAATTTAAATTGAATATGAACCTTGTTTTATTGAATTTTCCTATTTATCAATAAGTATAAAATAAATTTTATACTGTTTAATTTTTATACACGAATTATTTTAAAATGTAAAAAAATATGTTTTTTTTTATAACTACTGATAAATAATTTTCAAATCAAATCATTTTAATTTATTGATTAAGAGAAGATATGAATTAATTGCTATATTGAGTTTTTTTTATTGGAAGTAAAACTCGTAATGTTTTTAAATTGGTAGCCCTTAATAAATGACATTTCTGTTGATTATGGTAGTCTTTTTCTTTGCTAATTTCTTTCATTTATTAATATTTAATACACATCACATTATATTTTAATCTTATGAATTTTTTCATAGTCCAAAACTTAATTAATAAAAAGATTAGTTTAGACCTTTAAAAGGAAACAAATCCTAAAAGCTAACGTCATAGAAGTGGAAAAGTCTGATCACTTCAACACACACCATGCATGTTTAGTAAGTATTTGGATGTGATAAAATTAATTTAAAACGAAATTAATTTCGATTAAAATTGAGTTTGAAGTAATATAATTTATGTTTTTATTATAAATTAAGTTAAGAATAAAATTTATCATAAATTTTTTAATTAAACACAAAAATTACTCAAAATAATGTTAATATAGACTCAAATTTACTCTATTAAATCACATCAATATAGAAATACAAACATAATTTGATAAAGTTATAATCAAGTTTTACTGGTTCTAAATTCAAGTTTGATGGTTTCAAACGTGAAATCAAAGAGCTTCTAAACACTTTAGTGCACATGGGCGCATAAATCGTTGCTTACGGCTAATTAAGGTGTCAATTTTTTTATTAGGCTACTTTCACAATATCCATCACTGGTATCTAAAACTCATTTTGCATCTATTTGTCCCCACTCATAATTTTTTCTTGTACGAATTTTTAAAATTACACTTTTTTTTAATACAACGTACGATAGGTCATAATTTAGTTGTTTTCATTCACCTTAAAAAAATTGTTTTGCAAGTCTTTTGAAAAACTTATTTAGTTGTAAGATATTTTAGTTTTTTTTATTAAAGATAACTCCGTTGTGAACTGGATAAATTAATATAGGAGGCTAAAGTTTTTAACTACTGATGTACACGTGAATCAACTTGTAAAAAATAAGTCTAAGTTAAATATCGGTTTTATTTTCAAAATTTAAATATAAAATTATCTTAAATATTTAATAAAAATATTTTTTTGAAAATTTTAACACGATTACATAGTACTTAATTTTATGAGCATGATTAAACTGTAATAATTTAATTTTAGCCAATGATTCACTTTCTTAAAATATATTTCCATAAAGTCAAAAGAATTGAAATGAAAATTTTAAATTAATATAAAAATAAAATGTAAAAGGATAATTTTCATCCTATTTTATTGTTATTTTTTTATTTTTTTACAAACGAACCGAGTCTAAGATATATTTTGGTTAAATAAATATTTAAAATTAGAAAAAAGGGAGTTTGATTAGAAAATGCAAATAAAAGTAGATGACGAAAGTGGTAAAGTAATTGTTGGATTGTGTGTGGTTGTGGATAGAGTTGTGGAGAGAGTGCAACGTGTAGAGTAATAAAAGAATGTGGTAAGAGGACAAAACAAAGGACAGGGCATGCATGTGGCGTAATCGTAGAAGAGGACGATCAAGGGCAACAGAAGAAGGCCAAGTGTAGCGTGCGCAGTATAGGAATCATAAAGTTGTCAGGCCACTGTTCCTGTTTCTTTCTGTTTAATTATTTATTTATGCTACTATTGCCTATTCCTTGCTGCTTAAAGTTTGGCACACCCTTCTTTTTCTTTTCTTTGATGCTTCTTCTCTCCTAGTACCATGCTGCTACTACTACTACTCCTACCCTACCCCTTTCCCTTTTCACATGCCCAATTCCACCACCAACTGTTGAATTCAATTATGTACTACATATGCATTGATTCTAAATACTTGTGTGTTATCGGTTATCCTCCACCTATGCACCAACCCATCCCATTCTGCCTCTCTTGGGTGGGACAACAATCATTATTCAACCAAAAGGATTGTTGACATAGGAATAAAGCCACATGAACACACACACCAGATATCAAACAACCAAAGTGAGTAGGATAAAGAAAGAATAGAAAGTTAATTAAGTAGTTCTTAATCAATGACATTTCGTTTGCAGTTAGTGCTTGATATGCTCAGTTAGTCCAAATTCAACCTTTTACAAGTCGCACGTTTTGGACAAATCATGATAACCCGTGAATTTTCAACAATAATGTGGCTATTAATTATATATTTAATTAAATGTGGATAGCTCTTTATATACGTATATAGGGAAAAAAAAGGTAAATTCTTCATGGCATAGTATTTCATAATGTGGATAGCTCTCTATAAAGAGCTATTTATTCAGAACTACACGATGAAAATAAAGCTATGTTGTTTATGATCACATAGTATTTCATAATAAGGTAAAGTATATTAACATTGTCATCTGAGATTATGTGACATTATACAAACTTTTTTCTGTTTTATTTGTTTATTTATAATAGCCTCCTTTACAAAGAGACATGATGTAATGGAAGTTAATTTGGAAGTGTTAGTGTATTATTTTTCAAATAATTATTAAGATTAATATATGGATAAAAAAAAGGAAAAGTTTGTGAAATCTTATGAAAAATGAAGAAAGAGTGTAATTTAGTTTAATAGTTAAGTTGAATCAGACTTATTACCAAACAAGTTAAGATAATAAAAAAAATTACTTTATTTTTTAACATAAAGAAATTAAATCATATTCAGTCTATTCAATTTGTTCTTATATTTAACAGATTAATTATTTAATATATAATTAGCAACTCCGGGTAGAATGGAATCAATTAGGCTGTAGCTAGATTATGACAGGAAGAGGTTCCTGATGAGGAGGCTAGGCAACGTCAATATCCACAATTAGACGGTAGTTTTAATTTTCTTTTAATGAGTTTCCGTATGCTTGTTAAATAAATCACCAACCCCTGCCCTGCCACAAGGATAAATATATAATTAAGAATCTATATGCAGTATATCAGTTCTATAGATTTAGCCGGCAATAAGCCAAAACATATATATCGCTATGATCGATGACATTTTGATGCTCTACCAAAATAGTTGGCTTTATTCATTATCAAGTGAAGTCCTGTAATCCATAGAGGATATGTTATGTGGTCCACTCATACAAAATTTGGAACATATATTTTTGTCCCAACATTTTATGACATCCACTTCACTACGTAAGTATAAGTCGCATTGTAAAACAAGTAACTAAAAAGTATGTATATCTAAAAGTAGATATAAAATGACAGTAATTTAGATTTATCAATAAACATATTGTACGTTTATTGTGTATGTGTGTGTTTCTTTTTATATAATTAATGTTGGTTTTATTTTGTAACTAACCTTAATTAGTTAACTATACTTATGGGTAGTCATAACTATTCTTTATGGGTAGTCATAACTATTCCTATGGATAGTCATAACTATTCCTATAGTTAACTACTCTTATCTCAACCGCTATTAACCACTGTTAACTTCCCATCATAGTCATACACACATAACTACCTTTGATGGAAAGGTCTATATATAGATGTGTATCTTCAATTTCTGTGGTCCCTGAACTCACTCACATATAAAGTGCATATGTACCATCCAGTGCAAATTGAGAGAAGAGTTTGGAAGACTCAAGAAATCACTTCACATTACAGTATTACAACCCAATTCAAGGAGCAATGGCGGGAGGTATTTATATTCTATTTCATTCCGCATTGATCTAATATTATTTGTGAAAATGATTAGATCATTAAGTATATAGAAAATTTTAGCATTTGGTATCAGAGCGAGGTTCAACCTCTGCCTTGTTTTTACATTTTGGGTTTTAATGGATATTTTGATTTAAAGTCTTAAAATAAGTTTGATTTTAAGAATCATAAAGAAATTAAGGTTGAAGACAACTTAAGTTTGTATCGTTTTATTAAGTTTCAAAACGACAATTCCTTTTGATTTTGACATTATCAAGATAACGTGCATGTTCTTGTACTTTCACTCTGAAAAATAAAAGCAAGTTCTTGTTTTCAATGCTTTTATACTGCAAGAAATGCTATTTTGTCATCTTATGCTTTATAAATCCATATCAAAGATAAAATATTAAATTATATTATTGAG
>PYAF01004271.1:139857-181218 GCA_007407185.1 Glycine tomentella | reverse complement strand
GCTAAAGATAATACAGTGGTTATTGAGCACATTAGCACTGAATTAATGATTGTTGATCCTTTAACTAAGGGCATGCCACCATTTAAATTTAAGGATCATAATGATATTGTTTTGATAAAACTCTATTGTGATGTTTTCATTCAGATTATGCGCATCTAAAGTTATTAATTTTGAGAAACATCAATAAAGTTTGGACCTGAAATAAACGTTGGGTTTATTCATTAAGTTATATGAGATTGAGAAATATAATACAATGTGATACATGGAAGATAATACTCGCATACATTAGAGGACCTATCGCCATGATTCATGTATTTTATTTCTCATTATGTAAATGATGGGATATGTTAACCAAGTGGGAGAGTGTTGGTTTTATTTTGTAACCAACCTTAATTGGTTAACTATACTTATGGGTAGTCATAACTATTCCTTATGGGTAGTCATAACTATTCCTATGGATAGTCATAACTATTCCTATAGTTAACTACTCTTATCTCAACCGCTGTTAACCGCTGTTAACTTCCCATCATAACCATACACACATAACTACCTTTGATGGAAATGTCTATATATAGGTGTGTATCTTCAATTTCTGTGGTCCCTGAACTCACTCACATATAAAGTGTATATGCACCATCCAGTGCAAATTGAGAGAAGAGTTTGGAAGACTCAAGAAATCACTTCACATTGCAGTATTACAACCCAATTCAAGGAGCAATGGCGGGAAGTATTTATATTCTATTTCATTCCGCATTGATCTAATATTATTTGTGAAAATGATTAGATCATTAAGTATATAGAAAATTTTAGCAATTAAGTGGCAAATAAATTCTCTTTTTATTGGGTAACAAATTGTATAAAATTAATGAATAATTATAATATTACTTTAAACAATCAACAATCTTATTAGTTCCAGTAGAATTAAGTTTGAATTTCTTAAATAAAATTTTTAATTCGATCTTTATGGATGTAAAATAAAACACAGTTAACAGAAAGAATAGATTCTACTAAATTTGCAGGTTTAACATAATCTCCATCTGATTAATCATTGATAAAATCTGTAATTTTTTTACCCTAATAACATGTGTCTAAAGTCTAAACAAAAGTAATGTCTTTAAGCAATTTTTTTTTTTCAGCTGAAACTTATACTTGACCATTAAAGTTCCAATTAATGCTTGCGGGTTTGCCTCGAGTACGCCGGTCTTTCTCGTCTAACCGTCAATAGTCATGTTTGGTATTATGGTATAGTGACCATTGACCAAGATGCATGGCACGTGAATACGTACGTCAGAACTAGCTCAATTAATTAGTTTCCGAGTCACAGATAATTAGTGAGTAATGACAACACCAAAATTAGTAATCCAAGTCCAATAAGTGAACAAATTGATTTGGTGCAAATAGCCGAATTAAAGAGAGAAAGCTAGGAGCACGACAAGATGTAATGTGAAATGGTTAAGTTATTTGGTTTAGTCTTCCAATCCAAACAATGTACAACTCTCAACCACGTCCCTGGATCAAACCAGAGGGAAGGGGACGTTCATCTCAAAATGGAAAATTCTCAAACGTAAAACTGTAGAAGGAACATGTGACAGAACAATTTGCGGTTCCGAGCAAAAGCATATTACACATGATGGAAAATGTTGACGTTAATTGAAATGGACGTTTTGTTAAGACTTGAGTGAGATTAGCGGTTCAACTCTTTTATGTGTTTGGTGCTTCTCTATAGTTGGATATTTTTTTGACTTCTCACAAAGCATTTGCCTTTTGAGAAAAACAAAAAAAAAAAAAAAAAAAGGAAGGAAAAATGAGTCTGATGTTTGAGAACAACACAATATTAAAAAAAATGCTTTCGCTTAGTACTCCTAGTTCTTTTTAAAAATTAAAAATTAAGAGATTATGATTATTATTTTCAATAACCTCTTTCAAACGTATACCTTCTTAGATATACTTACACATGTCATGTCTACAAACTCATGTATTTTTTTAAGATTTGGTGTGTATTACTAATTGAGTTACATTCACTAAATCATCCACATGTTATCTTACATTTATAGATATTTGCCTATCTAATTAATTATATTTTAAATCTAATAATTACATACAAATATGCAAGAATCTTTCTCCAAAATATTAATCAATAACAAAAAGCGTTTGGATGAAAAACGTTGTTAATATTTATTCCTACTTGGTATGTATGGGATTTTGGAATGTTTAGGTCGTATGGAGTCTGAGTCTGTAGAAGCTTTTGTTGATTATTGTGTGTCTTGCTTCTAATCTATGGAGCCCTATCATTGAACAACTCTTTGCAGAAGGGAGTGGGTCGTTCGTACTAACCATGTCCTGCGGGAAGGTATAATATATAGGACTGCAAATTCTCTACCCAAGACTCGTTCATCTGCTTCTAATTATATCTCTTCCTTACTTGCCGATGTTCCTCAAGTGCTTTCCTCATATTCATGTCCTTTTCCATCATGCCAAATCATGCTGCTTCAAATTTACTTTTTACTATATGGTATTTTAGACTCTAATCATTTATGTGTTCTGAGTATAAATTTTTGTTAATATGCAAATTAAATTCATCTGCCAGATATTATATTTTGTTATTGGGTGATAAAACAATTTTTTTTTATTCATAAACTATTTTTAATAACATGCAAAGTTCATTTATATATCTTTTACGAAGTACATCAAAAGAATGATATTCCAGGCGAGAAAAAAAAAAGGTAGAAAAATTTGAGAATTGAAAATTCCGAAAATAATCGATTCAATAGGTAATCTGAGTTTAATTATGAAAATAAAATTGTACTAGATTGCTTTTTATAAGATAGAATTGTACTACCATTTTTATTTTTATTTTATTTTGTGGGGGTTGCTTAGATGAATCTTGTCTTTGTTTTAAAAATAAAATATTGAAAAAAAAAAAAAAAAAAAAAAAAAAAAAAAAGGGACGGTGGGCAAGTGGAAACGATAAGAACGATGTGGTGAGGGGCTAAAATGACCGGTGACTTGAAAGTTATGGATTAGATAGCCACATCAAGTCCCAGATGATATTGACGTGAGATAAAAACTCTTAAATAACACGATCCACCGGGTCGCACTATATAAATTTTATTTTATTTATCTTAAAAACTATTTATAACTGATAATTAACTAAAAAAATATTTAGACAAAAAAATTAACTACAAAAGTTTCTTCTAAAACAAAGTAAAAAACTTGCATTTAAATAAGACCAGAAATAATATTAAGTTAAATGTTCCGTGTTCCATAATAGACTGCACGCATTGTTTTAAATGTCTCGTCTAATTACACAATTGTAGAGGAAACATATAACTTTTGATGAAATAATACATAAAATAAATAATTGCTGCAGTGAAAAACATGTATTTCTGAGTAGTTGTTAAATTCCTTTTGTAAATATTAGTTTCCAAAAAATATAAATATTTATTAAGTTTCTTTATTGTTTTGTTTCCTTTATTAAAACAATCTTTGGAGATATTTGAATTTTAAATAAGTTAATTTGAAAGCAATTTTTTTACATTATTAAGTAATCTACTTTTATTTTTTATTTACCTGAAAATGTAAAACAATCAGAACAATAGTTATAAAAAATCTAATTGAAAAATGGTATACCCATTTCGGAAAAACAAAAATTAATAAATATCGCAATTGATATTACCTAGGATAATTGAAACATTTTTCTTTTTACCACAAGCGTAAATATTTTTGGACAACTAGCTTTAAATTAGTAAAATAATTATTAGTTAAGATAGATGTGAAAACTCTTGTCACACCATCACCATGAATATCTTCTATTGAACATCGAATATCATATCATATCTATCACAATCTTATATAATAATATCAAAAGTCCCAACATGACAATTGTTTACTGTGTAATGTTTCTTAAGTTGTTCATGAAAGAAACGGTCTCATCTCATCGGTTCTGATTTCAACTTCATGAATGGGTTTTTCATTATCTAAAATGGGAAAAACTTGAATAGTATGATTAATTGATTATCATTGTGCATCTACTCCCACTTATCCGATTGTTTGGCTGACTCATGCTACGTTAGGTCTCATAAGAAGAAACGTGAGTGCGTCCTCATGCAATCACACGCCTTTAGGTATGACCTAAGATGTCGTTTTGTAAAATCCACCAGAGCAATAGCCCTGTCGTTTATGATCCTTCGTTAAAACTACATGCGACTAGATGTTGTCGTATGTTTTATTTAGCATTATAGATTTTAGAAATAAACATTTCTAAGACTATTGTTTTAAAAAATAAAATACTTGTAAATATAAATTTTAAATTAAAAAGAACTTTTAAAAACAAATTTTAAATAGGCTTAAATGTAAATTCATTCCAAGGAAAATGTTTAGTGATAATGTTAGTAATATGTTGTACATTTCTTGAACGTTATTTTAAAAAAAAAAAAAATTCTTCCGGAGGATTGTTGGGGAATGATAACTCCAAATTTTTATAATGCGATTTGCAAAGAACTTGGGGGGATGTGCAATGTTCTTTTTGCGGAATTATGTTGTATAAGGGATGGGGCTTAGCATGGTTCATGATCACGGAGTAGATATAGTTATAGCGGAGAGTGATTCAAAGCGTGCGGTTGATATGATTAATAATGGTTGTGTTCATACTCACATGTGTTATAATGTCATTAAGCAAATTCTTCTCTTAGAAATGAGGTTTGGTTTCAAAATGTTTTTTTTTTATATATATATATATATATATATATATATATATTTCAGTCGATAGAGCTGCTATTTCTTTCTACAGAGGTTTTAACCCTTGATCACCAAAAATAATGCTTTTAGTCTCTATTCCATAATGAGAATAAATGTGTGTACGATTAAACAAGTATTTTAAATTGTTTCAACAAAATAACGTTTGACAAATGGGTGTAATTCATATTAAAACAATTGATGCAGATTAAAAAAATGATTATTACAATTGATGAATGTCTTTTAGAATTGATTGTATTAGCAGTTAGATAGTAAGCGGTTTATCTGTTCTCTTGCAGCGTGAATCACATACTTCATATTTCATAACAATTGTTCTCATTAAAAAAGTTGCCTTAAATATATATAAATATATATATATATATAATCTATTATAAATAGAATATATAAGTTAATAAATAATTTTTTATTTTTCTCCTTTTTAAGACAATTATTGTTTGTAAATTTTTTTATACAATATATATATATATATAATTTATGGTTGGATCACGGTATACAAATATACTATTTACACTAGTAAGAAATGATTTAAAAATACTATCTAAAATAATACTTAATTAATCAATAGATACTAACTATAGATTCTAATTAAACTCTATAAGCGTTGCTTTCCAAGTGTTCAAGCGGCCAGAAAAGAAAACAATAAAAACAAGCATTTCCCGTATGACTTTAAGCGATGAAACAACACTCTGCCCATTAGTTCAATTTCACAATATAATTGAAACTATTCTCTTCACTCCACACTGTTGGCTTTCCAAATTTCTCCCACTTTTTTTATTTATTTTATTTTTAAAGTGGATAAAACTATGTTCATTTATTATCGCTGTTGTAATATTTTACTCTTTCCTCTTTATTTAATATTTGCCATAAAGAGTTTATTCATAGAGAGAGATACATATCTTCTTTTGATTTATGTGGCGTATTACACGCTCCACCGCTTTCCGGAGACCCGGGGCGTCAGAGAGAGAAAAAGACGAAACGCGATACAGCGTGGTGATTCTTTTAAATGACCCTCAATAACCGCGAGCCACGTGGCACAACATTCCACTTCAGTCGACATTCATGGCTAAAAAGAAGCAGTATGTCACACTAGTCCCCCACACGAGCGCGGTGATTTAAAAATCTCCCTTCTACTTTAACCGCAGTGGAAAAAATGAAAATTGCAGTTCATTGATTTTTTCAACCCAACCACGGTTACCCCCAACCTAACCCCAGTTAAACGCGAGTTAACTGGCCCTTTATAACCGAAGCCAACCCTGCCGGATTTTCTGTAAACAAAAACCATCACCAAAAAAGAAAATGATGCTCGGAGAGCACCATCGCTCGAATCCAACAGTCCACGTGCCGCCGTGGCCAACCCACGACGATCCAACGGCCGAGATGTACTCCGCGTTTTTATCAAACGACGTCAATGCTGGTGAGTACTCTCCGTACTGTCTTCAGGAAGCGCTAACGGCTCTGCAGCGTTTTCTGCCGTCTAACGAAACGGACGCTGACTCGGACACGGAGGCTCAACCTGACGCGGCGGTGGACGCGTACACGTGCGACCATTTCCGCATGTACGAGTTCAAGGTCCGTCGATGCGCACGTGGCAGGTCACACGACTGGACGGAGTGTCCGTACGCGCATCCCGGCGAGAAGGCTCGCCGCAGGGACCCGAGGAAGTTCCACTACTCCGGCGCGGCGTGCCCGGAGTTTCGCAAGGGAAACTGCAAGAAAGGCGACACGTGCGAGTTCGCGCACGGCGTTTTCGAGTGCTGGCTCCACCCGGCGCGCTACCGGACTCAGCCTTGCAAGGACGGCACGAGTTGCAGGCGGCGCGTGTGCTTCTTCGCGCACACGCCGGAGCAGTTGCGCGTCTTGCCGATGCAGAGTCCGCGTGGCGCGGCGAACTCGTCGGAGTCCTACGACGGTTCGCCGATGAGACAGATGATGTCTCCGGCGGCGTTCATGTCCTCTCCGGCGGCTTCTCTCTCTCCTCCGGAGTCTCCTCCGGTATCGCCGTCGATCAACGAGATGGTGGCTTCGCTGCGTAATCTGCAGCTGGGGAAGATGAAATCGATGCCTCAAAATAGAAACGTTTCGGTCGGATCACCGGGTTACGGTTCGCCAAGAGGATCGGTGCTCAGACCCGGGTTTTGCAGTCTTCCAACAACGCCAACTCAGCAACCGGTTCGGTCTGGGGTGAACTGTTTCGATTTTTGGGATCAAAGTTGTGAGGAGGAACCGGTTATGGAGAGGGTGGAGTCAGGGAGGGGTATAAGGGCTAAGATGTTTGAGAAGCTGAGCAAGGAGAATTCGCTGGAAGGGTCGGGTCCGGGTTCGGGTCAAGGAAGTGGGGCTCCGGATGTTGGGTGGGTCTCGGAGTTGGTTAACTGATATTATTATTATTATTATTATTATTATTTAACAATGCAGATTTATTTTGGGAGAAGCGAGTTTGTGTACATATTTTTTATTCTATCTCGTGGTATGTTATGGTATGGTATGGGTGAAGACTGAAGAGATGAAGTGAAGGATCTCTTTTTTGGGGAGTTTGTTTTGGAAATTCATCAAGATCGCTCTATTGATTTGGGAAATTGAAAGTATCCAAAGCCTTTTGTATAGTTAGCTTACTATTATTGTTATTACGAATTACTATTATTATTATCATGTGCTATGTTTACTTAATTAACTCTAGCGTGCCTGCTATTTTCACTTACTGGCTAATCTCATCTCATTGATGTACAAACGTATAAATATGTAGGATCCAAGAGGAATCTAGTTATATGCAAATTACTTATGTTTATGCATATTTTTATCCTAATTGTTCTGCTTGTGGTTACGTTTTCAGCTTGTAGAGGAGATTTGATTTTCGCACTCGCAAGTTTTCTTCATCTTCAGCTCGTGTAGTGAAGAAGATTCTGCTGTTGTGTTTGGCTTCGTTGAGATAATTTTACGGAAAATTGGGATCAAAGTTATGTGAGTGTGTGATTTAGTTTATTTTGGGAAACAAAAGGGGTTTTCTAGATTTTTTACATTAAAAGAACTTTTAAAATACGTGATTATTCATCCAAGGGTGCCTTAATTCGTGGATCAAAATCCAGATATCATGAAACACTACAACAACTCCTAAGAAATGGCTGCTAGTGCATTTTGGAAAAGAGTAGGGACTTGCATTACAGAACACATAGTTTGGGATATTATATGTGAAGAAAACTTGTATATCTTCCTTGAGTTTAATACTTATGAACCGAAAGTGAAGATTTTCTGTCATTATTTTACACATCATTTTTCAATTAATTTTAAAAAAATTTAATAACCTTATTCCAACATTCAATGTTGAATATTGCCGGATTTGAGCATAGTAGAATGACTACTTGGCTTTAATATAGTAAGATTTTGGGTTACAAAAGTAAAATGATTAAGTACATTGTTATTGGTAAAGGTTAATACATCTGAATGAAAGATTTTCATTAAATTTTAATTTTCAATACATTATAATATTTTTATTCTCAAATCAATTGTTAATATGACTATAATAGGCAATCATTTTTTATTAGATGATAAACCAGTTCTAATTAGATGACAATTTTTTTTTATTTTTTTATATTAGTCTATGTATTCCAATTAAGAAGTTTCTTCATTGTTATCTCACATCATCCTCGTGCGGTAACCCATTTTGACCCGAAAATGATGACTTGTGAGTTTTCTTTGAAGTTTTATCGACTTGCAAAGAGGTTTCATCCCCCGTGATGATTTTTTTTTAGAGAGGCTCCATGGATGATGTCACCGTGTGTCCCTCCCAAGAGGATTACTTGCTTAGAAAAATATTGATCATCTTATCTTGGGGGTAAAAGAATACACCAAAAGCTTGAGACTTCAATTGTAGGTAGCATGCTTTTGTAATTTCAAGACAAGAATCACACCCAAATTTGGAACGCATTTTGTAATTCGAGGACAAAGAAACGTAATAAAATTGGATTTTCTGTGGACATTTTTTCGTTGTGATTTTTTTAGAACTTTACCTAAGAGCCTAGGTTGATCCATAGTTTCTTAAAGCACCTCCAATAGGTGTTCTTACATTGATCTTAGATATAAGAATCGATCTTGTTAAGATCTATTCTTGGAGGAAACACGATCAGCATCGAAAAAAAAATCATCCAACCCTCCATGATGGTTCGTTGGGAGCAATAGAAATTGGGAGAGAAAAAATTAAATGAAAGAGGAAAAGAACATAGACAAAAACAGGTCCAAAAATCAATAAAAGTCAACAACAACAAACACAGTCAACAATAGTCTCAAAAATGAAGAACAAAAAAATGATTTTTTTTATACAGATTTGAGGGAGTATGAGGGTGGCAAGGTGTGCGGCAGAGCAGAGAGGAGGGAGGAAAGGGGTGCAACATTGGATAGGTGAGGTGGTGCATTCGTCCGAGGGAGGGTGGGGTTGGGGGCCGACGACGATGTGTGTTGGTAAGTGAAATGGAGGGGGAGGAGTTGTTGTTGGGGAGAAGTTGAAATGGAGAGGCATGAGAAAGTGGATACTGTGGGAACTGGGAAGGGAGAAAGGAGAGCATTAGTTTTTTTTATTTTTGAAATCCAACCGTTATAGCAGTGGATAAATTTTCATCTATTTGCTAAAATGTAGTTGTATCTTTTATCATTTCCTACACAAATAGCAACAAAAATTAATTAAAAAAAAATACCTTTTTTCCTTCTATAAATTTAGTCATTGTGGAACAATTTTTTTCAACACCATTTTCATTCTTCTTTCATTCTCATTCACCTTATTCACGTAACTACTCACGTAATGGATCCAAATCAATTTAATTGACAAACTTATATCAATTTGGTTCAATATTTCCAAATGTCTCATTCAAATGAAAATTCGCAACATCCTCCTCCCTCGATTCCTTTCTTGACACAACCACCACCATTTTCAAACGAAAATCCTCAAGTTTCTCCTCATTTCATTCCCTACTTGCCGCAACCACCACCATCAATGAACGAAAACTCTCAACTTCCTCATCATCTCATTCCCTACTTGTCATTACCACCACCACCATTGGTATTTTATAATCAATCTCCTTCTTTCAAAAATTCTCAAAGTTTTCAAACCTTTCCTCCAATGCCCCAAAACACCTCCACCACGTTTTGTAAGCCTTCTAATAGTTATAGTCATGCACAAACTCCTTCAATAGAGGATATTGATACACAATTTTCTACTCAAATTGAGCTAGTGGAAGGAGGACAGAGTTCTATAAAAAATAAAAAGGGCACACCCGTGTTCTTTTCAATTGAAGAGGATAAACTTCTCATTAGTTCGTGGCTTAATGTCTCAGTTGATTCAATCATCAATGATGGTAAAAAAATAGATGCTTTTTGGAAAAGGACTGTAGAAAATTACAACATTTTTTGTGGCATTCTAAGTAAGAGATACAACAATTAACTGAGATCTCGATGGCCAAAAATTCACGATGTTGTTCAAAATTTCAATGGTTGTTATAAGCAAGTTGTTTCTTTGAAGAAAAGTGGTTACTTGGAGAATGATGTGATGTCAAATGCATGTGTCATTTGAAAGGAAATGAAAAATGGATTCACTTTGGAGCATGCATGGCGATTGTTAAAAGATCGGCCTAGATGGTTAGAACAATGCAAAGAAGTTCCTACCAAAACAACAAAGCTGAATGAAAATTGGAATAACTCATTGTCATCTAATCCAAAGACACTGTTTAATGTTTCCAAAAGTGACACCCTACACCACTCGCTCGTCCAATGGGACAAAAGGCGGCCAAAAGGAATATCAAAGGGAAAACAACATCTTCTTCTATACTGATTGTGGACTTGTCTAGTATTGAAAAAGAAATAAAGGAAAGAAATGTTGTCCAAAAACAAATAGCAGATGCAGTGGCATTTGATAGCGTCGTAAAGATGTGAGAAATTCTTATGAAGGACATAGATAACATGACTGAAGAACAATGCAGGAAACACAAGATCACTTGTGATTATATTGAGAAAAAGTTTTGTTCCTTGTCTTAAGTTATCGTTAGCTAGTTGTATGATTCAGTTTGTTTTTAATTTTTTTTATTAGTTTAGTAGTTTTTTTTATATGTTGTAACGCATTTTCAATTATGTTGTAACACATTTTCAATTATTTGAATGTTGAAGTTTGTTTTCAATTATGATTTCTTTTAATCCATAACTTTTACAAAAACTAGCCTTTACAAAAAATAGTCATTACAAAAAACTAGTCGTTGTTGATAATGCTATTTAATCATTCAGTTTCCATTCATTCATGCATACCCCCACCAAAAAGTTGAATTTTCCTGTGCCATTTTTCTTCCCCCACTTATTCGTAAAATGGCTCGAAACTCTGACTTCGACAGAATTTGGCAACAGATTTTTGATGAAGTACTTGAAGACAACAACGATTAAGAAATCATGAGATACTTATGCCAACTACAATAACAAGCAAAGAGCAGCAATCAGCCTAGAAGAACAAGAAGAAACATAAATTACAATCATGAAGACAGACATAATCGCTTGATGAATAGCTGCTTCTTTGAAAGTTGTGTATACACAAAGAGTCAATTTTACGGAGGTTTTGAATGCGAAAGCAATTGTTCCTTCAAGTTGTAGAGACTCTCAGTAATCATTATGCATATTTCTAAATGAGATCTGATGCATCTGGTAAAAGGGGTCTTTCACCTTTTCAGAAGTGCACTGCAACAATACGTATATTGGCATACGGATCACCTATTGATAGTGTGGATGAGTATGTTAGAATCTTTGAAAGTACTGCAATTGAATGCCTAGAAAATTTTGTAAAGGGTGTGAACCAAATATTTGGAGATGAGTATCTAAAAAAGCCTGACACCAACAACATCAATTGCCTATTAAAAAGTAGAGAGACACGTGGATTTAGAAGTATGTTGGGTTCTATTGATTGCATGCATTGGGAATGGAAAAATTGTCCAGTTGCATAGCAAGGACAATATTGTAGAGGTGATCATCGAAAACCCACAGTAATACTTAAAGTTGTCGCGTCACAAGACTTGTGGATTTGACATGCATATTTTGGAGTTACAGGTTCAAAAATGATATTAATGTGTTAAACCAATCACCCGTGTTTAATGACGTTTTGCAAGGTCATGCTATCTTACAGATTAATAGAACCCTATATAGTATGGGATATTATCTTACATATGAAATTTATCCTGATTGGACCACATTTATGAAGACCACCCCAATGCCATAAGGAGAGAAAAGAAAGTTATTTGCAAAATGTCAAGAAGGGGCAAGAAAGGATGTGAAGAGACCATTTGGTGTGTCGAATTCCTGATTTGCAATATTATTTCATTCATCAAGTAATTGGAAAATGAGTACCATTGAAGAACATAATATTGACATGCATTATATTGCACAATATGATTGTTAAAGACGAACGACATAGAACAATGGTAACATTGATGTTGATTACGATCATATATTCGAAGAGATTTCAAACATTAATGTTTCTCGTGGTGCTCATCCCGACTTTGCTTCGTACTTGAAAACAAGACATTATATGCATACAAGAGGAGTTCATCAACAACTTCAAGCAGACTTAGTGGAGCATATTTGAGAACGTTTCGGTCAGAATAATGATGAAATTTAATTTTGTTGCTCAATGTCGACGTGTGCATTTTTTTTTTATCAATTATAAGTATTATTATAAGTTTTAATAATCTTGATGATAACTGCATGGGATCCTATTGTGAGAAAATTCGAAAGGAAGTTTTCCAAATGGAAGCAAACATTTTTATCTTTCGCCGGAAGGTTATGCGTCATCAAGTTGATTCTTTCATCTCTCCCTACTTTCTTTACTTCTTTTTCCAAGATGTCGGGGTCTATTTGTGAAAAGATGGTGAGGTACAAAGAGAGTGTTTGTGGGGGTGGTAGATGGGTCTTAGGAAGATTTGTTGGGTAAAATGGGATAACATTTGTGTCCGAAAAAGTAAGGGGGGTTTGGGTATGAAAGATTTAAGTTTGTTTAATGAGTGTCTTCATGCTAAATGGGGTTGGGCTTTGTTTGATGACAATGATTCTTTATGGAAACAAATTATTGAATCTAAATATGAAAGGTGGAGGGGGATTGGTGGGTAGGTGAATATGTTTCTATTTGACAAGGGTGTGAGAAAAGTGTGGTGAGAGGTGGTTTCAAAATTTGAGAGAATGAAAAGTTGGTGATGGTCATTTGATAAGGTTTGGGGAAGATTGTTGGTTGTAGGAGGAAAATCTAGCCTCCTTATTTCCAAGATTGTTCAATAATTCATTACTACAGAGGGAGTGTATTGCGAATATGGGGGTGGTGGTCGGAGGAAAGATGATCATGGTACTTTAATTGGAGAAGGTGTTGGTTCGAGTGGGAGAAACAAATGCTAGAGCACTTCAACAACAAAATACAAACATGTAAGCCAAGGCAAGGAATATGTGACAACTGGATATGGAGTCGTGACAATTCTGGATCACTCTTAGTAAATTTAGCGTATAATGCACTACGTGATCTCCGAAGGAGAAACAAAGTGGATTAGCTAGTGGTGAAGGTTTGGAAGCTAGACATATTGCCTAAGTTACAGTTCATGGTGTGGAGACTATTCCTTAATAGGCTTCCTACTAAAGATAATTTGATTAGGAGAAATGTCCCTCTTGATGTTAATGACATGAAATGCTTTTTTTGTCTTGAGCCTAATGAATTCGTTGAGCATGTGTTTATTTCTTGTAAAGAGGTTCATGCATTATGGATTGCTTTAATTGGTTGAATTGCTCTTATGTTGCTGCGGGGAATTTGAGAGCTCACTTTCATAAGTTTCCATCATGCCTCCCACACCTCACTTCCCACAGCTAACCCAGTAACTCCCACCATGCCATCCCCACAACGATCCCCATCATCGGCAATCATGCCAACGGTACCCTTGTCACCATTGTCCTCTCCGGGTAATGATTCTCCTCCCTTATCACTTATTCAAGAAAATCTTGTTTCCACTAACCCTATTAAGACAACCATTGTTCCAAATCATACATATTCCATGATAACAAGGTCGCAAAACAAAATCTTTAAACCAAAGAGAGCATACATTACCTCCAAACATCCAACGTGCAACAGGCTATGCAACATCATCATTGGCGTTAAGCCATATCAAATGAATTTGATTCCCTCATCAAGAATGGCACCTGGTCTCTTGTCCCTCTACCCAACGGTTAAAACATTGTTGCTTGCAAATGGCTTTTTTGAGTCAAAAGGAACCCAGATGGTTCAGTAGCCCGCTACAAGGCATGCTTGGTAGCTAAAGGCTTCACCCAATGCCCCAAAATTAACTTTAAAGAAACATTTGCGCCAGTTGTTTGCCCACAAACAATCAAGATCTTCCTCAATATAGCCCTTGGCAACAACTAGCAGATGCATGAACTTGATGTCAACAATGCGTTCCTTCAAGGATCACTCAATCAAGAAGTATACTGGCCCAACCTCATAGCCTCAAAGACTCTTAACATCCGGATCATGTAGGTTAACTCCATAAAGTAATCTACGGTCTAAGATAAGCACCAAGAGCTTGACACAATGATTTAAAATAATTTATCATATAATGAAGGTTCACCACGAGTAAAAGTGACCTATCTCTCTTCCTATACACCAACAACCATGTGATAGCCTACTTCTTGGTCTATGTAGATGATCTTCTACTCATAGGTAATGACACAAGATTCATGGTTGCCTTCATAGTCTCATTCTCAGTCTTTTTTTCCCTAAAAAGTATGGGCACACCACATTATTTATTAGGGGTTAAATTAGTTCCTACTACATCTGGCATTCTACTTTCCCAACACAAATTCATAAGAGACATCCTTGAATGTTTTGACATGGCAAAATCTAAACCATCTCCTACTCCCTTATCTGTAGCATCAACATGCCACCTAATATCGTTAAATCATTAGGGCCTTGCAATACCTGAACCTCCACTTAACATGATCTCTCATTTACCATCGATAAACTTGTCCAGTTCATGCACAAAACCAACCAATCTTCACCTTTAGCACCTTAAAAGGCTTCTCTGATACCTCAAATACACAATCAACCCTGGCATCATTATTAAGAAATCAACCTCACTAAACTTGATTGCTTATAGCAATGTAGATTGGGGGAGGGGGTAATGTTGACGATAAAACCTCGACCTAAGCTTACTTTGTTTTCTTTGAAGGCAATCTTATCTCTTGGCTCTTTAGAAAACAATGCATCGTTGCTCAATCTTCAACAGAAGCTGGATATAGAGTTGTTGCAATCGCAACAACAGAGGTTATGTGGCTTCACAACATATTTTCATATAGCTTCAAGTGCCACTTAGCTTGCCTCCCATTATTTTATGTGACAATGTTGGCTCCTTGGACTCATGAATGAAACATATCTCCTTGGACTATCACTTTGTCTGTGAACAAGTCCAAGCTGGCAAACTTAGAGTCTTACATGTCTCCACCAAGGATTAGATCACTGGCATCCTGACCAAACCACTAACAACTACTAGATTCAAGGTCTTAACAGCCAAAATGCACGTTGTCGAAGGAAACTACATATTGCGAGGGCATATTAGTGCATAACAATAATATGAATTTATTTGAATTAAAGATAACAATAGTGAATTAAAGTTCAAATGTATTCTAGATAAGTAGAAACAAATGATTATCTAATTATCCTAGATAAAACAAATTACATATTGTTGCTGATTTTAGTTTCATTCACGTGTATATATATGATGTTGGAATACAAGTGTGAGGTAAAGAACCACATCGGGTAGAAATATGAAGATTGAGCACCATAAAAGTGAAGACAAGACCCATAAACTTGAACCTTAAGGTTTTGAGTTAAAGTATGGTGTCAGGTTCACTTATGTAGTTGCTTATGACTCATTAGTATAAATCTCTCCGATTTACCCCCCTCGATCGCTTGCACAACAATTGGTATCAGAGTCGATTGTTTGACTTGGTGACCGACTCGAACAAATAAGATGGAAACAATGAATCTTAGGCCTGAGGATCCCTTGTATCGAAAGTCTTTCTGACAGTGGGACTAGGCGGCGTGTCTCGTGAGTGGAGTGACGATGCAAATATCTAGAGCATGTGGACTCTAATGACCATCATAAAATACTTGTGGATGAACAATGGCTTCTGCTTGAAGGAAAGACTACCCCGTAGAAGAGACTCACACTTGATGGTAAGATTGTTGGAATACAAGTATGAGTGAAGTCCCACATCTGGTAGGAATAAGAAGGTTGAACACTATATAAGTATAGACAAGACCCCTAAACCTGAGCACTAAGGTTTTAAGCCTTAAAGCAAATCGTATAGTACATCTTGCTTTAGTATGCTATGTCCATTTGTGAACATAAGGTACTCTGATACTCATAATTAGTTCTGTGAGGATTTAGTGTGCTTTATACAAGCATATTTTATTTTCATGCAACCTAAACCTAGAATCATAGTTGTGAAACTTGGTTCAGTCATTGACTCGATTGAGGTAGTGGGTTAATGGTCAAATCGGTAGGTTAGTAACTGGCCCGATTTGATCCGATATATATTAAAAATTCAAAATTATATATGTATATATATATATATTAAATATATAAGTATATAATTAACATTATTTGAGTAAAAAAAATTATTCATATTCCTCCAAAATAACAATTGATAATAATCCAAAATCTAATTTTTTTTTTAAAAATATTTTTTTTAAAAAAAGTTATAAAACTAACCGAGTCGGACCAGCATAACTGGAATTCAATAATGTATCTGACTGAAATTGACCGGATCATCCCAAATCAACTGCATAACCGATTTAATAAAATAATCCGATCCGATTAAATCATCAGATTCCAACCCAATCGGTCGGTCCAGATCGAGTTTTAGAACACTACCTAGAAGCTTGTGGCATTTTGGCGATAAGATGCTGATGGAATTGACTAATACCGCCATGCAATAATATTGAAAACATTTTCATGTATTATATGTGTGCATGCATGTCTATATTTATCACAAATTATATCTTAAAGGAGAATAATAATAATGTCCTTGGCGATATCCCAAAAAACAGAAACCTTCAAAGATATAACCTCTTTTTCGTGCTTTGAGTTGGATTGATGATGCCTAAGGATGCCTAATGATGCCTTCATAGTTCATATATTTTTTGGCTGGAACTTCATGGTTCATATATCACTCTTTGTGGTTAGGATTTACTGTGCAAAAACATTTTTTAAAATGAGATAATGAGTTGTGTTTATTAGTTAAGCTGGGTGTTGAAAGCTTAACAAAAAAAAATTAAATTAAATTACTAAATTGATCTAAGAAAAATAAAAAATTTAAACTAAAATAATTGCATATTTTATGGTTTGATTTAAGTCCATATATTATAATTATATCGATTTTACCTATTGTATCTTTAACATTTTGAAGTTATATAAATTTTAAATGTATAATATTATGTAGTATCATTTTGATCTTTTAAAAGTAATATATTTTTTGTAATATGTAGTTTTTGTTGCTCTGTTAGTCATAAACATTATAGTAATTTATAACATGTTTTCTATGTAATTAATTGAGGTGAAAAATTTAATTTTGTATATTATTGAAATAATGTTCTAATAATATTTTTAAAGAATAGTACTTAATATTAGGTGGTGTACGATTTATTTTGATGTTACAAAAAAATAGGTCAATATTATTAAAGAATAGTACAAAATAGCAGCAAAAATTATTGTTTTCCAATTATAATATTTCAAACAAATTTTATATGAAATCAATTTTTTTTTTAAATAACATAACATAATAGTACGTTATGTAAAATTAATTATTAAATTATATATTGTATTAATAAATTATTATTTTTTTCAATTATCAAATCGAATGCAAAAGATAAATTTGGTTTAGTTTAGATGTGATGTTACATTTAAATCAAATCACATGTTAATTTTATATTCAGTTCACATGAATTTTTTTCTTTAAAAAAAAAAATAAACCAAACTGAACAAACAAACACTCCTAGTTTCTACATTATTATCCCATCTCTTTTTTTTTTTTTCTTTCTTTTATGCTTTCAATATTTTATTTACCATTTAAGCATGTAAAATGAATTCCTTATGAATACGTTTTTCCCATGCTATAAAGTGTTTCAAGTTTGTCAATTGGCTGAATATCTAATCCTTGTTTTTTTGGTTTAAGATAAGAAGAGCATAAGAATAAACAATATCATAGTCGCACACTTATAAGTTATTCCTTAATTCTCCCATTTCTGTTTTTTTACTTTCCATTTTGAATGGAATTCCAAATTCGATTTCTAAATATACAAAAGTGGTTTGCAAGTCTTCTAAAAATAATTTCACATCCAAGAGGTTGTAAAAAGTTCCCTGGGTTCGTTTAGGGGTCAAGAACCTGATACTATCTGGACCTGAACTTTTGCACTATAACATTGGGTCTAGTTGAGAACTAACGGTATATTTGTGTATTGGGCTACAAACATAAAAATGAAATTTGTTAGGGGAGAGGCCCTACCAATAAAATGGTGCTTAACTGGCTTCAACTAATGGTTCAGGTACAGGAAAAAAAAAAAAAAAACCCTAAACAGGTAACTTATCTTGCATATTTTGAAGAATATAGATGTGTATTCCTATGTTTGTTATATTATCAAATTAAAAAAATAAATATTACTAGGCATAAAACATTCTCGCGGAAAAAAATAACTTTCATATTTTTATTCTTAGGGAAGAACTGAATAAGTTGATTTCATTTTTTTATTCTATTAATTTATGCACTCCTTTTTTCACAAAAATAAAATAATTCTTAATTATTAATTAAACATATTTTCTTAAAATATTTAAAAATGTGATTTTATTATCACATTTGAAGAATATTATTTTTAGAATGAAAATATAAAACTTGAAAATAAAATCTCCTAAGGTTCAGGGAGGAATACAAAATTTATGGTTCTACGGATGAACAAAGACGCTAAAAATAAGGAAGCTAACTCTTAAACTTTGGCTGAATTAAAAGGACAGAAGATTATCCTAATAGCATAATAGCATATACAACTGTCTTCATATAAATAACTCAATTTATGTCACTTTAATTTTAAATAACTTAATTAATTTTATTTTTAATATTATTTTCATTAACAAATTATTTAACTTACAAATATTTTATTTCTCTCTTATATTTAATTTAAAATTAAGTAACTCATAAGTAATAATTATTTATATAAATAACTTTTAATTTCCAATTTTAAATAACTTAAAATCACATCTAACACACTAAAATAATTTTTTTTATTAAATAACTCCAATTTAATTAGATGCTCTAATATGTTAGAACAGCTTATTCTATTTACATAAATCAAATAAATATTAATTAATTGTACCCATAAAGAGTGTCTCCAAAGCAGTCCTCTTCCCATATTAAGCCATGGACACATCAATTGCGCAATCTTTGATATTGTGCTGCGGCGCACACTATTTGTAACATTGTATTTATTTTCTTCAATTTACTAAACTTTTGTCTTCACTCATTATATTTTCGACCAATACTTGATGAATGGACAAATAGGTTACGTGCTGATTTCTTTAACATAACAATTTAATTAGTTTGAGAGTAGTAGATTTTTTTTTTGAAGGACTAGAGATTGTTTCTTTAGCATTAATACGACAAATGAATTAAAATTGAACAAATAGGTTAACATGTATCATTGTATATATGTTTATGCCCATCTTGGCAGCTTAAACCTCATGGGGCATGGGTTGATATTAATTTGCAGGGGAATATATATCATTACTTTATTATTATTATTATTATTATTATTATTATTGTTGTTGTTGTTGTTGTTGTTGCATATGATCTTCACTATTGACTGGTTCTCTCTTCAGTCTTTACCTTTTTTTCCCCCTAAGAATAGCCAACTGAGTAGAAATAGTGAGCACACCGATTCAAAGTAAGGAGAGGGCAGGTATAAGATAACTAAAATGGAAACAAAGAAAAGAGCCAAGTCAGACAAAGTCAATCATTCAAAAGTTGCGAAACCATGTAATGTGTTTTTTAAAACCCCATATTTTGTGCTCATCAGTTTTGACATCTTCTTCTCTATGCTATAAGCCCTACACCAAATATTTTTCACTTTCTCTCCATCTTTTTTCAGTTCAGTGGCCAATTGTAGGCTATGGGAAGGGCTCCATGCTGTGACAAATCCAACGTGAAAAGAGGGCCTTGGTCTCCTGATGAAGATGCCACCCTCAAAAACTACCTTGAGAAACATGGCACAGGTGGTAACTGGATAGCTCTCCCCAAAAAAGCAGGTTAATTAGTTTCTATATTAATCACTCCCTCCCTGTGTTATCTCTTAACTATTAATTATTATTTAATTTCGTAGCTAGAGATTAAAATAATTCATCTTTTGTATCATCCATTTGGAGCTAGGTTTATCTTTTATATTTTTAAAAATAAACCTCTGTATCTTATGTTGAATATTCTAGATTTACTAATAATATGATTAAAGTAGGGTATATACACTAGTAGGGAGTAATTCTCTTTTTGAGATTGAATTAGACCCATAGTCAAATAAAAATCACAACTTTGATTTGGTGGTAAAAATACAAGAGAAGAAGGGAAAGACTATTTGTTTAATTTATTTCGCTAACAAAAAATTAATAATTAATATTTACTGATAAAAAAATGATTTAGACTCAACTTCTAAGACTCAATTGTGTTTAATGTTTTTGTGTATTTTTAGGCCTTAAGCGTTGTGGGAAGAGCTGTCGTCTAAGATGGCTGAACTATCTCAGGCCTCATATTAAGCTTGGAGGTTTCACTGAAGAGGAAGACAAAATTATCTGCACCCTTTATGACACCATTGGAAGCAGGCAATTAAGTCCATTGTTATTTGTGTGTTAAGTCCATTGTTATTTGGTGTGTGTGTGTGTGTGTGTGTGTGTGAATAATGTGAGGATGCTTTTGCCTTCAGGTGGTCCCTTATAGCAGCTCAACTGCCAGGGAGAACAGACAATGATGTGAAAAATCACTGGAACACCAAGCTAAAGAAAAAGTTCTTGGCAGGAAACACTAGTAGTAGTATTGCCACCACAAGCAACAATATTGTCACTTTCAGCAATACTAGTTATTCTCATCAAGTTGAGGGCCTTGTCTTGGATCAAAAACTGAACTCAGCTAATTGGTTTGACTCCTACAATGTTAATTTCGAATCGGAACAAACACCAATTCCAGTTCCTTTTCCAATGCCTCAGGAATTAGAAGCTTTTAATTATACTGGGAGCGTAAGTTGTAGTACTGCACCACCACCCTACAAGGAAGTTTCATTAATGCTTTCCAATGCAGACAAACATACACTATGGTTTGGTTGTGACCATGCAAGTGAAGATGATCCAAGTTTACTTGAGTTTGTGCTTGATGATCTGCATCTGATGAATCATGGATTTTTTTCTCAAGACAAAAGCAGCCAAGTTGGTCCACCATCTGGTTAACCAAGACTCTTTCTACTCGTCAAAACCACGACTACAGAAAATAAAAGGTAAAATGGAATGTTGATCAAGTTATTTATAGTATAGTACTAGTGATTAATTATGTATACGTCTAACTTGTGTTTAAATTTGTGATAAGTGGTTGGTTGAATGTGGAATTGTGTGAGGTTCTGAATTGTTTTCAAATTTGAGGATTGTGATGTTATTGGAAGTATATACATGTTAGTCAAAAGATGTACTGCATGTCTTTTCTAATGTTAGAAGAATCTCATAAATGGAATGCTTTTTATGGTAATATAATAGTGTGGGTCTGTAGGGGCCTCAAATTCAAAACAATGTGATCGCACGTGGTCAGCAATTTTGTTGGCTTCTAAGTGGTCAGTGGTCACGAAACATGCGTTAGTCATTCAAGCAATTTTTAAAACGGGTAAAAAAGGGGTTCCTATCTGACAATAACAACTACATGCATGAACATGCCCACCATGTATCTCTCTCTTGCTTCAGAACTTGCGTTTGCTCCACATTGCATTGGACTGCATGTCATTTATTTCAAACACTAATAAGGTGAAAAACAAGGCGACTTTCTTACACATAAGCTTATATATTGCTTTCAATCGATTCACGGCAAATATTGGTAGTGCTTAATAAATGGTATATAGGATTAATAAAATTTCCGTGTACCGTAATGATCATTTTATATATAGTCTATTATATTCCTCTTCTCAGAAAAAAATGTGAGTTACATTATACAGTTTACTTCATTTAAACTAACATTATTAAAAAAAATGGTATCCTTTTCGTTTGGTTATTATGTTGATGAGGTAGGGTATATTAAGATTGTGGAAAAAGTTTATCATACCATCTTGTTCAAATGTTGCTATAGCGATGGAAACGAATTAGGATATACGGTTTCTTGTAGGATTAATTCAATTTGTAATTCATTTGAAGTGTCATCACAATGGAACTACGGTTTCTTGTAGGATTCAAATGTTTTTTTATTTTTTTTGGTTCAAATACTCTTAATTTATAAAGAAAAAGCTTAGCCCAAATGATGGGTCCGAAAGAGGAACACAGGATATGAAAATACAGACATAATGTCAATTTTATCCTTTTAGTTTTCACTTTGTAAGTCTGCCCATTCAGTTAAACAAGGTCACTGAACTAATATATGACTTTGCCTTTAGTTATCGATATAGTAGATGGGCATGGTATAGATTACGCACATAGTGTTTGATTTAGTTCATTTTGAAAAAATAAGTACTTAATTTTTCTAATTTCAACCAGAGTTTTTTTTTTTATAAATAATTTATTCCTATCCCAAAGTTCATTACAAGATATCATATAAAAAAAACTATACACTAACCATATAAAATTATTATCTAATAAAAAGTTATTATTTATGATAAATTTGTTATCTTTTATAAAATTATATTAACAATAATTGGTGATTAAATAATAATATAAAATTATTTTATATTTTTGATGCATGAAGATTAAACTCTATGAAACCAAAATGAAAATGCTAATGGAATATTCGGCATTTTACAAATCTAAAATCAAAACAGTGTCCACCGGTTAGTGTTTCAAAACTTTTAGCGTCTTGATAGTTTTCAACGTACATGATCTATCTTATGCTTTTTATATACTTTAATTTAGGATAGTAAAATCCTGCAAAACAAAATTCCTTGGACAAAAATATGTATATTACATACCTTGAGTCTATAAATTATACAAGCGAAATTCTAATTTTAATTATAAAATAATACCAAAACTACTTTTAAGTACTGCACTTGAGTTATATCCTTTCTTTTTTCTGAAATCTGTTAGTCAGTAAAATCCTCCTAACCTCTGTCAATCATGGCGTGTTTAGCTCACACTCTCACGGACCAACCAATTCAAATTCAATCCTCTCCGCTGAGATACACTTATACTTTGTTTGGATGAAGTATTTTAAAATTTTAAAGAATTTTAAATTTTAAAAAATTAAAATACATCAATTAAAATTATTTTATTTTCAAAATTTTATATTTAGATAAAAAAATTAAATTTCTTTATTTTCAAAATTTTGTGTTTTGATAAAAAAATTGAATTTTTTCATTTTTAAAATTTTGAACCTCAGGCATGGAGAGACACGTGAAATAGGTGCCGTGGGAATAGCAGAAGTCGGAGTACTCGCGCCGACAATGGAAACAGAGCAAATAATGGTGCGGTTAGAGCTTCTATGGAAGAAGAAAATTTCAATTTCTCACCTGCTTTTAGAAGGAGATTCAAATTCTACATTTTTAGTTATTTAAAATTCTATTTTAAAATTTCAAAAATTTAAATTCTTCATATAAAAATATTCAAACAACAAATTTTAAATTAAAAAATTTTAAATTCTTTGATAAATTACTTTCTCCAATTAAAATTCTCTATTCAAACATTCTCTTACTTATAAGACAAATGTAAAATTTCACCACACAAATACAAGATAGACAGATGCATCAATATTTATTCACCTTTTATATACATCCTCTGGTCTTTTCAACAATTTCAGACAGAAGCAAGCTGGAGATACAGAAGCATAATTCTTCGGATCATAACACTAATTACAATTCTTCATTGTAGCCACTTGTCATCATGCACAAAAAATGCCTGCAAAATTCTGGCTTAACCAAAGCCAGAGGCAAACCAATGAGAACAACAGCCTAAAGCTTACTTTCTCATACATTTTCTCATCTTAGGCAACTTATCCTACAAGACAAGAGGATTGAACTGTGCAACAGTTGGATATTCCGCAGTAAAAACAGAACATACACATATCATTCAACTGCCATAATATTAAATGCAACATTATTTGTAAAGGGGATCTAGTTCATTTACCATGATGTGTGAGTTATTATAAATTTTCTTACACTGTCTTTGATTCCCATTGATAAAAAATACAACATCATTTGGACTGAAACAAAATAATGCATAGATAACAATACAAATGAATAATGTTTCAGCTGGGAAAAGGACACGCTTAAAGTGCCAACTCAGCCTGCAAAGCTATCAATTCATCTTCCTCAGGAACAGTGGTCTTTATAGGAACAAGCCGAGTATGTTGTCGCCCGGCCGAGACATTACCTCAAAAGTTGTTTTTTATGATGCTCCAACAATGAAGGTTGCCAGAAACCATCGTTAAAACAACACCATGGCAGTTTTGTAATTAAGTGGATTGACAACAAAGATAGTTTTATAAAAATTGTCATGGAATCGTGAGTTTAACAACCATTATTAAATAATCGTCGTTCAACTATGGTAAAGTGAAAGAAATGGGACAGCTTTTCATTCTCGTGTCTCATTCAGAAAACCGTCAGAGAAGATAAAATTTTTATGACAGTATTTAGAAAAATCATCATAAAACTATATGTAATTATTTTTTTTTTAAAAAATTCAACATATTCTATGATGGTTTTGTAATCATCCTGAAAAGTAGTCCACATTTAACAATGTGGATTCCATGACAATTTTAGCCATTATGGAAGATTCTACATAACCGTGATCGAAAGTTATATTTGTAGTAGTGGACTTGCAATGTGGCTGCATGAGCTGTAGTTGTTGGTTGAAGAAGCTCCTCTTCCAACTTAGTAGCCTCCAGTTCTTCAAGTTCTGATTCCAATTCATCCCGAAAGAAAAAATATTAGTATGATTCACATAAATGCATTCATTTTGTTGAATAACAATGAAAAATTATCAAATAGTTTAAGACTACAACATATACATAATTCCTATTAATGTCTATGTAACACATACTCAAGTTTTTAGGTTTATGAGAAAGAAATAATAACACTCGAGTACACATCATATAAAAATTAGTGAAAATCATAATGGTGTTTTACCATTTAATAATTTGCTGTTTGCAACAAAATGAAATAAACATTTGAGAAAGATGACCTCATCAAAATAAGCAGTTGAACCAATTGGAGCTGACAATGCTTCCTGAATCATTCTCATGTTCTCAGTCTGTTGATTGATCTCATTCATGGTCTTGTCAACAGCGTCAATTTTCCTGAAATAAAAAAAAAACCATAAATCATAATCAATAGTTGAATAAACATTATAAATAAGCCAGGGCATGATATTGAGACATAAGAAACACAAAGTCACTGAATAGCACTGCACTACACACCAATGCTTTTTGCATAGCCTTCATAGCAGTTGCTCCAGTTCTCAATGCATCTACGTTTTTGTGGTGGCTTTAGCACCTTCCAATATTATCATCGATCTGTAACACAAAAGATACGAAAGACGCTCATCAATAAACAAAATTATCATATGTTTTGAAATGTTACTGTTTACAGAATTGCTTTCACACCTGGTCATGAATACGCATCTGGAAATTTCTAAGCTGCTCTATTAGGTTTTCATATAACTTTTTCCTCATCAGACATTGTATTGCAGCTGCATATAAATGAAATTAAGTTGGAGAAATTAATTAAAAAATTAGCACTCCAAAAGATATTCTCTAGAACAGTTAGCAATTAACCTACCCCTTTTGTTATTTCCCTTAGCGAATTCTTTGGCCTTTTCCTCTTCCGCTTTCTTTTTTTTATCAAGCACATCATCTTTTTTCTCCGGCATCTCAAGCGTCTACATGATCCATTGAACAAGGCATTCAAATTGAGAAATTTTTTCTATCTCTCTAACGTGTATGTTACATGATGATGCAATATTTAAATTATATAAATTTGAACTAAAAAGCATTAAAAAAAGAAACAAAACAATCAGATATTTATATATACATGCATGTAGCATAGCATAACAAAAGAAAAAGTAATAATGGAGTGGGGAAAGAGGGAAATCGATGAATGGTACCTCGATCGTTTAACTTTTCCAGTGTTGCAAGAGCATCGTGTTCCTGTTTAGGTTTACGAAAAATGTGGCTAAACATGATTGCTGCAACCCTAGGCCTAGTGTGTGAGTGAGTGCTCGGTACTCTTAAGGCTGTTCTAGTGTTTCATCGCTTTCATGTTAGTGGTGACCGGTGAGGATGGGTATCTAGGTGACCTAATATTTTATAACTGATTTTTTATTTTATTTTATGAGATATATGATAACTGATAAGCTATTTATTTTATTCTGATAAGTGATAGTTTTGTATAAAAAAAATTATTGGTAAGAATTAAATACAATACAATATAAGATAGTTATATAACATTTATATATCATGTTTAACTTAACTGAGTTAAACCCTAGATATATGTTTCTTGTCAATAAGTTATTTATTTAAAATACAACTCAATTTAATTAAAACCTAATAATAGAAATCACGTTAAGATAACTAGCTAGTATAAAATGATACCATGCGAGTATGCACATGATATCGGTACATTACGAGTTAATTAAATTTGCCAGTGTTCCCAAATGTTTTAATGTTTTCAAATCAACATATATAGTATAGTAGTAATTTATTTGAGAGGTTGAGATTTGTTTCTTTATTTTATTGATTTTGAGTTTTACTTGATTTCTAGTATTATTTCCTTAATCTTAAAAGGAAATGTAGAATTCTTTTGAGCAAATTATATTGCCTCATGTTGATGCTTATTCATATTTTTGAAGTATGTCCATGTTTATGAAGTATTAAAAAGGCAGTGACTGCAAGTATGCCTTACCTTTCTCTCTTTAATTAAATTTGGAAGATATATAACATGCTAATAATATGATTGCAACTAGTATGAAACTTATGTTTTAGCTTGTAGTAGTATGCTATATTTTGCGTTGATAATTTCTTTTATCATCACTTTCAAAATCCAATCCAGGTTACCAATTCTTTAAAAAAAAAAAAAAAAGATCAGTTCAAATAGCAAATTATTAACAAACAATTGTGAATTACATAGCAATGATTTATAAATATTATCTCATTATATTCTACGTCAATTGAAAAAAATTATTAAAATAACTACAGAAACTAAAAATTTATTTTTAATTTAAATAACCAATTAAAGAAAAGTTATATTAATTTAATTTAACATAAAATTTCATAATATCTATGTTAGAAAATAAAAAATACTGTAATTTGTAATTGCGTGACAAAAAAAGTTCACCATATTATAGAAAACTAGCCCTTTCTACTTGACCCAATCCCCATTGGTGACAATAGTTCTCTATGTGGAAACAAGTTGAATAAGACAAAATAAATGTATTTATTTTTACACCATATAAGACAAAAGAGTGCCATTTTGTAGTAACCAAGTTATTGTTTAAAAAAAATTTACACTTCAATTAAATACTTGCCGATGGTGGAATCATGTATGTACTTGCACTATCTTGGGAAAGGATAGGTGATAGATTGACTATCATAGGAAAATGCTTCAGATGAACTATAAAATTCGCCGAAGACTTGTTTTGGAGGGGCCACAGATGTTTCAGAAGTATCACTGGGGGATTCCAATTTCAAGCACTGTTTCAGCTCAGCTATCACAACACTCATTGTAGGTCTCTGAATGGAGGTTGATGTACAGCATGCCATTGCTATTCCTAAAGCTTTCCAGCCAGAACTAGCATCAAATTTTCCTTGGAGCCTTGGATCTATAATTTTACTCAAATCTTCTCTTTCAAGCCCAGGTCTTATCCACTCAAGTATGTGCATTATTGGGTTGCCTTTTAATATTGCAGGGCGACCTGTGAGTAATTCCAGTAGAACAATTCCAAAACTATAGATGTCACTTTTCTCATTCAGTGTCCCTAACTTGTAGTACCTTAATAAATGAACAATGTAGTTAGTGTACCGTAGCAAGTCCATGATAAAATAAAACTATATATATTTGCACATTAAGTAGTAATAATACATATGAGAGCTACACATAAACCGATTAAACTGAAATGTGAGCTTAATAAATGTATTATTAGACTGATGTTTTTTTTTCTTTAGCAATTAATGTCAATTTTTTTTTTTTGTCTTTAATCCTCAAGTTTGTGAAAGGGACCTTGATGAATTTGGCGTTCAACTAGGAGGTAAGTAAGACTTGATCAAGAATTGTTTCCGTCAAGCATCAAACTCGAATAGTACTCGAACGATTCAAACTTAATTTCTCAACACATTAATCACTCGTGTTCAATCACTTAATTAATTAATTTCAATTTTACCTTAACACTTAACTGTTTTTAGCACCTGAATAAAAACGAATATTAGGACTTACTCAGGGTCAAGGTACCCTGTTGTGCCCATTACTGCAGATTTTTCATTTGTCTCATCACTGTGAATCACTTGAGATTGTTGATCTCGGTTATCTTTCCTAAACTCCCTGGAGAGGCCAAAATCTGCTATCTTGGCTTCTAAGTCTTGACTTAAAAGAATGTTGGCTGACTTTACATCCCTGTGTATAATAGGTGGCTTGCATCCATGGTGTAGGTAATCCAACCCTTCAAGTTCAAACAGATTATTCATCAAACATTACTACAAATTGCAAAAGAATGCAGATGCACAAACCACTTATGCAGTTACAGGGCAATAAGTTATTAGTCATGTTAACATAGTCATGGATGAAAAATATAAAACATGCCCGTAATATTATTGAGTAGGGTGAACTAAATTGGAGAGATTTTATCCAAAACAAAAACAAGAAAAATGAGTCAAACATTTATTTCTTTTGATTAATACTAAAATATGATGATCTGGACTCTGGAGGCATAATAACATTTGGTATCAATGTGAAAATAAGTAAACGTCTAAAGAAAAGAGCATTTGAAAGTAGAAGGCGACGATATAAAAGAACACTATTGGCTTCCTCAAAAATGAAGTTATACTGACCCTCTGCAGCATCGATTGCTATCTGTATTCTCCTTTCCCAACTCAAGCAATGTGAATTTCCATCTGCAACCATGAGACATCTCATTGCAACATGCTGTCTTTCTTTAATAATTTTGTGATGCCATAAGTATTGCAGTAAACAGAGTTATAATAGTTATGCATTGTTACAGTAAAAAAATTTACCGTGTCAACCAATTAGAAATCATCCTTAGAATGATAAGGTAATTGTTAAAAAAATCAACCAACTTAGGCGATTTATGATTAGATAACAACATGAAAAGCCTTTACTCTCTCAATGCATCTCAATTAAATGCTAATTAAGGTGAAATCTGGAGAAGTGTAGGAGTACCTGAGAGCAAGAGAAAATCTTTCAGGCTGCCATTGGCCATGTACTCGTATATGAGTGCCATCTTGTTATCATCATCACAGTAACCAACGAAGGATACCAAATTTTTGTGATGAACTGTCATCAAAAGCTCAGCCTGCAAACCATGTATACATGTATGAGCGCCATCTTGTTATCATCATCAAAATAACCAATGAAGGATACCACATTTTTGTGATGAACTGCCATCAAAAGCTCAGCCATGATTATTTTCTTTGATGGTTCTGATGTTGAATAACATTTTCCTAGAATCTAAGTAGTAGAATGTATTACTATTTACCTCAGTCTGAAATTCCTTTGGCCCTTGAGATGATGATGGAGAAAGCATCTTGACTGCAACTTGTTTGCCATCTTTCATCTCCCCACAGTACACAGTTCCAAATCCTCCCTTACCAATTGCCATTTCAAAGTTGTTGGTGATGTCCAAGACCTCCAAATACGAGTATTGCCAGTTCTTCGTTGTTACGGTTGTTCCTCCTTTGCTGAGCATACCAATCTCCTCGTCTTTGTTCAAAAGGAAAAGTAAATCAAAGTATGGTTAATATTTTGTTTCCTATTTATTTCATGTCTGTTCTTCAGGTTTTGAGAATCAAATGGAAGTAGTTACATATCAACAAAACAAGAAGTACCTGATCGTTCATTTCTTCTAAGTTTCCAAAAGAGAATGAAAGCAACCACTATAACTAAAACTGATACTGATACCACTATGGGAATGACAATTTCCTTGGTTTTATTGTTCCCTCCTGAGTCACCGAGATTTTGATCATCCACTCTGAAAATGATGAAAACATGACAGTTAGGACATACAGATGTTTGATGACACCTCTAGAAATATCTAGATGCTTCATAGTTCATACTTCCACCTTGGCTTTCTTTACCACGATTAATTCCCGATACAAATGAAACTAGATAGGCTTGAAATAAACATCTTTAGGTATATTATATCAGGGCATACCTCAATGTGAGTAACCCAGCCCTTTGTCTTTCTACAAGAATGGTAGGAACAGAACCTGAAAATTGATTGCCCTTTAAATCCCTACAAAAATTTGTTTTTTCTTGCATCAGCCATTACCAATTTACCGCTGTGTATGTGAGGCCATACCACCATCATTAAAACACTTACAAATATTTAAGGGATTTCAATTCTTCCAAAAACTTAGGCATTGTTCCAGTTATGCTATTGTTATGTAAGTCCCTGAATAGAGAAAAAAAGGAGGTACTATGAGATTAAATATATGATGAAGAAAACAGTCTTCTTTAGCATAATAAATTTTGTACAGGTTAAGAGCGTAAGAGTTACTACATATTATTCATACAATACTTTTCTACAATACTATTCTTTCTCTTTATCTCTCTTCATCACATTGTGGCCATCTTATTACATACTTCCCAGTCTTCTCATCCTATCTCACTCTTTATTGTACAAATTTTTGTATGAAGAGATTTTATGAATACAATTTCTCAAAGCAATAATGATAACAAAGTACTCAAAATTTTCTATCATGTGTACTTACAAAGATTCCAACGAGGAGAGATTGGAAATGGCAGAAGTTATTATTCCACTCAAACTGCTTGAGCTCATATTCCTATAAAAAGAAAATATTTACTTCTAAACTTGAATATCAAGATACAAAGCTAAAGTCAAAAGTGATTTATTCAGTTAGGTCTTTAAGAATGGGAGAAGGAAAAGGATACAAAGAGATTTTACTCACAGAGATATAATTCGGGGAGGAAGTGAGGTGCTATAGTTGCATTTTAAGCCTTCCCAAGAGTAGTTCTTTGGCTCACATGGATCACCCACCCAATTTCTTTGAATTCTATAGCTTTCCTTTATGGACAGAATAGCATCAACTGTGTTTACATATGATTGAATCGACTTAAAAGCATAATCATTCAAACTATATAACAATTGCAAGTAATATGATCGTTTGGTACGGACGCTCCAGATTTTGTTCTTATTCAAGTAGAGGGCTAAGCAGTAATGCATTGGATTTGCACATGAAATTTTAGTAAAGAAAGAAGAAAACTTAGAAACAGTTCTTTACGTTGTGTTTGTGATGTTTTCCAATCAAAATTGTTTTTTCACCTCGATATCCTCATAATCCTTTAGTGCAAACTTTTATTAAGCAAATTGTAGAGGTAAAACCTTAATTTTGATTAGAGAATAATACAAACAGCACCAAAAGAATTAAGGAACAATATCGAAGTTTTTTCCGCAATGAAAACACATCATACCATCTTGTTCAAATGTTGCAAGGGCATCTAGCTGTCTTGCTACGTAAATCTCAACTGCATTAAGAATGGGTGGAAGTGTTGAATCTTTTGTTTTGTGGATAGAAATCCTATGTTCATTTGCTACCAAGGATTTTGAATTAGAAAGAGTGGTTGCAAACAAGTGGCGCGGTACTAGGGAATCATCAAACAGTGGAGATTCATTCCAAGATATATTGAATTTCCTCAGTTGGGTTTTCTCAAGCTGCTCCACTTCAGCAAAGTACAAGTAGACATAAAATTTCCAACTCGGATCATCTGGGGTCCAAGAAAATTCCAAAGTATCACTGCCATTCCTTGGTCTAGCAGCAGTTCTAATGACTTCAAATGGTGGTCTATATCCATCATCATTGACATTTATTGGTGTGGAAGTGCTGACAGATTCCCAGGATGAGGAATTGAAGGGGGACCATATTCTATCATAAATATCATCCTCATATCTACCACTTTGATTGAGTGACCCAATGTCCCATCGTTTGAAAAGTGACAGTGAAGCAGATTCCCCAAACTCAGTGGTATAAATAGAACTATTAAGTGGTCTAAGTTCCAATCCTGAGATAAAAGGAGTTCCTGCTCCCTTGTTCACAAGGCAAACATGTGTGACACCTGATTCTGCCACACTTATTATTTCCATAGTAACTTCTTCTGAGGCATTTCTAAATTTGACTGTTGACCAAAACTTGACATCAACATAGAGATCAAACTCTGGTGGCTTGTTTACTCCATCATAGTTTCCATACAAGAAGGAAGCCCTTATCAAATGTAAACTGCCTCTTCTTCCGGCTACTAACCTATAACAGTTCCTTTCTCCCTGAGGAAAGCTTCTGAGATCTGAGAGTGGTTGTGGCAGATTGGGATTCTTTGGGTATGCATACTCAGAGGAGATGTTCTTATTGACCCCAGTTTGTATATAGGCTCCATCAGTGGTGTACCTTATTTTAGTTACGTCATCTGTGTACTCATTATTTGGTGGACTACCCCCGCAATCAATGCTTATGAAGCCTGAACAGAAAGACAAAAGCAGATTAAGAAATACAAATTAAGTTTGTTTACACTTCAAAATTTGTTAAAATATTCAAAACCCGAAATTAAAATAAAGTATTGAGAAGTAAAGATAAGATATGGGTGGTTTGTAATTCACACTATTCCATGATTGATGATAATTAAACAAGAACAAAGACTATTGAGTATTGAGTTGAGAAGCCCTTTAAGGCTATGCTGGGGAAAATATTCCATGACATGAATTAATAATGTTGCAGAAAAAGTAATATGAAAACAGATGCATTCTTAGGCTGGTGGTGGTAAATGCTAACCAATTTGTTTCTGTGCATGAACTAAAGCTACGAGGACAACACAATGTGTCAGCAACAGTATGCACCCGATTGAACTTGCCATCGCTGGATGTCAAACTCAGAGAAGCTCGCTCCTGATAAACCTTATTATCCTATGATGATGTTTCATATTGGTGGCTATGACTATGCATATTGTCCAAAAACACTTTGGCAACAGGGTCGGAAAACAAAACAATTGGTCAATTGTCAACTTCGACACGCACGCGTTTGTTTGTCTTAACAAAAGCAGCCACTGAAAAACACTACAAGTTAGATTCCATCAATACAAATACAAAAGTAGCACTGTTGAAAAACGTTTGAAAAGACTGCATAAATAAATTCAAGCACAAAAATGGCGGATAGCGTTTCTTTACAACAATTTTTACAGTAAAAAAAGAGTAATGTTAAATCCTCCTCCCATATCCTCCTATAAATTCTATTCCATTGAATGAAAAATAAAAGCAATTTTTGTCTTGAAAGTATAAACTATATTTAAAACTTACCATAAAAGGTAGGAAGAGGATTTGTAGGAGAATTAAGAATTATTCATAAAAAAAAGTATCAGAAAAAGTGCAGTAAAAAATTTACTAATATCCACATTACTTAACAAATAAACTAGTGCATGAAGGTGATTCAAAGTTGAAACAAAGCATTAGTTGTGTTAGTTCTAATGTGAATAAAAGAAATAAAGAAGAAAACTTCAAGATGTTTATTAATAAAATTCAAAGTAAACAAACATATTTTGCTGCATTATATTTTTTTTGCTGTATTGTAAACAATTATTTTAGTTCTTTAAAGTGTACAGTTACATTAATCCCTAAACTAAAGAATATTCAAATAAATATTTGAGAGTACAATTTGTCAATCACATTGGTATAAAATTTTAAAAAGGTTATATGAATAGATGATAATGTTAACATATGCTTATAGCAATAAATAATAATTAAGTTTAAAGATTTAAATAAAGCAATTGAAAAATTCATAGTCTTGTTTGAAATTTCTTTAGTTTCTTATATTAATGCAATATGATACATAAATAAATAACGGGTCCAAGTAGAAGCCAATTTAATTTCGTCATCTTTTCATTTGAACGATCTAAGATTAGGTGGAGATATTTTAAAAAAATGGATTAGGTAAAGACTGGGATGAGAATACTAAAATTTGTGACCATTGACCGCCATTTTTCTTATAATTTTATTCGGGATATGATGTGTTCCATGTTTTTTTTTATTGGATTTCGTTACACAAGGCAGAAGCAAAATGATGCACGGCCTAGCCTATTAATACACAAATTTATATTTTTTAATCAAATGATTTAAGATTCAAATTTTGGTTAGCTTTTGAGTGTAAAATAAATTTTATTAGGAGAGACATATTCATTGCTCATAATATCTAACAAAAATTAATTATCATTTTTGAAAATGATTTCGTACCAATATTATAATTAAAGAGAAAGATACATGATCTTGATAGTATACCGTGACAACTTGTCATTTCAATAAATTTGACACAATTTCATAAGCAAATAAATTACTGTGTTTAAACTAAATTTGTTTTCTTTTTAAAAAAAATCGTATGTAATAATCATGTGACGTAATTTAAGTGGCTAATAAAATGATATTGGACAGTAAATACTAATATAATATATACTCATCATATATTATATAAAAGGTAGTTGTTCATCAGAACTGTCAACACATATATCACATTCTAACTAAAAAATATCCCACTATTATTTTTTTAAAATTTAGAATTAGGATATAAGGGAAAATAATTTTAGTTATTATTTATAACAAAAATGAAATAGGAACTAACAACAACAATAATTTCTCATCTAAGGTAGTGTTTAAAACATTGACTGAATAATAATATGAAATTGAATGGTTCAATACTATTCTCCTTAGTCCGATCTCTATTATAAAAACCAAAGTTAACTTTTTAACCTCATGTTTTGTTATATTCTTTCATTACCCTAACAAAAATAAAGGGCAAACCATAAATATATAGTCCCTTAGTTTTTTGTGTGTTATTTTTCGACCAAAATTAGAGTTTCACCATTTTAATATGTCTAGTAAAAAATTACATAAAAAATAATGTTAACAACTAAGGTAAAACTACAAATTTTATTAATTGTAAAATAAACATAAAAAACCACATTTAAAAAAACATAAGAAATCACATTTAAGTTTTGTGTTGCAACAAAATCATTTGATACATTATTATTTGGAAAAACAAAAGACAACAAATCAATATTATGGTAAAATTTCTCACCCGTTGACTTCTATAAATAATTGATGATTCAGGTACAACACAATCATATTGAGCTTATTCCTTGTAACAAAAAATTTATCGTAAGGGATATTTAGATTGAGAGAGTTGTGGTTTATGTGGATTTAGGAAAATGGAAGGAGATGAGAGCGACTGAAGAGAATGAGAGTGATTGTGTGGTTTTATAGGTGGGTGATGGTGATGGAACCATTATAGGGAATGTGGTATGAGCGTTCATCGGTTCAAATCAATCCAACGAATCCGACGATCCAAACCGAACCAATTATATCGGTTCAAATTTTTTTCAGTTCGGGTCCAACCCGAACCAAACCAATGAAATCCAAAGTTGATTGACTCGGGTATCAAGTTGGTATAATTCAAATCCGATGAAATATTTTATTATATTACTTACAACCTTACACCACGTTTAACATTTATATGTTTGTGTTTCCCTCTTAAAAAATAGAAATAGAAACAGACTACTCATTATCCAAATCCATAACCCTAACTTAGTAACTCTTCCTTCGTGTCATCACTAACTTATCTCTGTTGCCTCCTTCATTGTTGCTTCATTGCCTCACCTTTTCGTCTAATTTCTACTTTGTAGCAAGCGCGCGTTGTTAGTGCTGTGTCACCTCTTTCACTCAGTCGAGACTGTTTGTGAAACCTTGTCCGTTGTGGTACACACCTCTTTTACTCTATCATGATTGATCCTTTTTCCTTTCTTTAAATCCCTAATTTGTTCCTTTTTCCTTTCTTTAAATCCCTAATTTTCTCTCATTTTGCGTTAATGAATGTTAACGAGTTCACCAACCTATTTTTGATATAAATTAAGGTTTTCAATTCAAGATAACACCTAATTAGCATTAAAATCATATTGTTCCTCGATTTCAATTTGCAAGACAAATAATAAAAATGCAATATAAGAATAATTAGGTGATTCTTTGTCTTTGTGTGAAATTCTTGATGATTTCACATGCCTTTAGTCAAATTAGGCACATTACCTAAAACTAGTTAGTAGTTACTCTGTTCGTTTTCATTACAAGAATGTATAGTACCACATTTATTCTTATAATTTTATCTTTATAATTAGTTTTATTGATTTTTTAATTATTTATTACTAATTGTTTAATTCCATTCTTATAATTATTAACAGGTTGTTAACCAAATTAAAAGTCAAACAACTTCTACTACACTAACACATCGAACTCAACCAATACAGAGAAATCAGTCAACACAAGGAACTCAGCATACTCAAGGAACTCAACCAACACAAGGGCAACAAACTAAAACTCAGCCACAAGAAGACGCACAAGATGCACCAAAGAACAGAAGGAAACCAAGTAGGTCCCCTTTTGATGCTTGGCAACATTTTGCCAAGATAGAAAATGATATAAGAGCTGCTTGTAATTGGAATAAGTTGGAAATGTATTTGAAATATGGTATTGAAGACACATATTCTAATTTTAGTGATGCATTTGACATTTTGAAGTGGTGGAAATGAAAGTCAGTAAAATATTATATTCTTTTAGACATCAGTAATTTCAAAACAAATAAAATAAGCTTCTTTATTTTAAGACATCCATAATTACAAATTTCAAATGATCATAATTATTAACTGTAGTTACTCTTTAGAAAACGAGAGAAACGATGCAATTGGGGTAATTTTGAACATGAACTGCAAAATTGACTTAAACCATTTTCCCGCCAAATAGCGATCATGGAATCTTCCGCATCACTCCCTCGCCGCCGAAAGCCTTTGCAATGGTAACCTATTTTTGCCTGATTTCATTCTGTTAGTATTTTCGATCACTTCGCAACGGGTTCTATGCCCGATTCAATTTTGTTGTTTAATCATCTCTTCATCGTAAATTTATTGCTACGTTTAATTAGCTGCGCTGAATTTTCGTATATTGAATTATGTAATGGAATAACAAAAATTAAGACTAGAATTAACTCAAAATCCTAAACCAAACATTTTAGGTGCCAAATTGGTCTATGGCTTTCTGCAAATTGTGTTGAGGAGCTCTGCTCCCTACGTGTTTGTGAAATTGCTCAGAATTGCAATTTGGCTGATGTGCTTTGTTTGGTGCAGTCGAAGAAAAGGGGCCTCTCATTGGAAGAGAAGCGCGAGAAGATGCTTCAAATCTTTTACGAGTCACAAGACTTCTACCTGGTAATCACCATTACCATTTCGTTATTACATAGAAGATGATTTTTTTTTTTTTTTTATCGAAAAATGTTAATTGTTAGATCGTTAGTTTTTGTTAGCATGAGAAATTGAACCCGCAACTTTTCCCTCCTTCTCTTCCTTCTTAACCATCCAACCAACCTTATATCTCATTTATTATATAGAAGATGAAGTTTTTTTTTTTAAAAGTAATTTTTTTACTGATTTATATGTTTTTTTCTTCTTGGTTTTTTGTTGTTATTTCAGCTTAAGGAGCTCGAGAAGATGGGTCCCAGGAAGGGTGTCATTTCTCAGTCTGTGAAAGATGTTGTCCAAAGTTTAGTGGATGATGACCTTGTTTCCAAAGATAAGATAGGAACTTCTGTAAGTTATCATCTAAACCAATGATGCTCCTTCCCTATTCTGCTGTTAGTATGAGAAAACTATCGAAGATATGTAGTGGAGATTTTTTTTGCTCTAATTTATTAGAGAAAATTACACTGTCAATCTTTGAGATTTCTTGAAATTGCACACAAATCCTTGCTTTTTTTTAAGGTTTAAGCACCTTTCCTAATAAGGTACACAGTTTTATTTGTTAGTTGAACAATAGGAGTGTCAGTGTGATGTATACAGACGTGCCAGGAGTGTTAGTGTAACGAATAGATGTATCAATATAATGTATTTCAAATAATTAAGGGAAGTTAGTGTAGGGATAAAAAAAGAAAAGAGGGTTATCAAGAAGATTTGATGAAACTTCAATACACTCAATTTCTTAATAATCCTCACCTAACTTTGCCTCTCAGGTGTACTTTTGGAGTCTACCTAGCTGTGCTGGTAATCAGGTGAAGTTCTATTGATAAAGATACAATGTGCTGTCTTATCATCTTTATGCTGATAAATTGGTCACTACCTGAAAAGGATAGCACTAATAACAGAAATATAGCAGCACACCAAAACTGGCTGTTGAGCTAGTTATATTTCTATTATTTGTGCTATCAGTATCATTTACACTATCCTTACCCTCTATAGTATCTTGATGTAAACTAATTTATGATGTTATAAATCCATGCACAGCTTAGGAATGTGTCCCGCAAACTTGATTCTGATCTAGAAAGCAGTAAGAAGCGGCATGCCCAACTTGTTGACCAATGTGAGGAGCTAAAGAAGGGGCGAGAGGAATCTGTAAGTTATAACACCTCTCTTGCTAGATTCCAATAAGCTCTACTTCTGTATCAATACATGGCCATCATCTATCCTAATATTGTATTTTCATTAGGATGAAAGAGTGGAGGCCATTGCAGATCTAAAAGCCATTGAGAAAAAGCATAATGAATTGAAGGTTGGCTTACAGATTATTTGTTAGTAATGCATCAAGTATGATCAGTATTATGGCAGTTCTGTAATAGTTTAATAATATTTGACATTTCCAGGATGAGTTGGCAAAGTATAAAGATAATGATCCGGCTGCCTTTGAAGCAATGAGTTAAGAAATGCTTTTTTATTTATTTTTATCTGTACATTACTTTGACGTTTTGGAAGGTTAATCTTAATAACATATTACAGTTTCAGAGTTGGGACACTGATATTTTGGTATTAACATTGGCAGAGGAAGCAATTGCAGTTGCCCATGCATCGGCAAACAGATGGACAGGTTCTACCTTCTGTGTTTTCTTTCCCCCCCCTTTAATTCCCTGAATGGAGTTTTATCTAAGAAGGGAGAAATGGATTATCTCATATTTCACTCTATGATTGATATTGATGCATGTTGAAGTTTTTGGTATTTAGGTAGGGAGGAAGGAACAAACATGTTATTTGTGAGACTTAGGATACAAGAGGTTATACTTATTTATAATCCTAAGGTTCTACAACCGTAACTACAGGAAATAGAGATAGACAAATAATTACAATAATGGTACTGATAATTCTAAATATTTGACTGCATTAATTATGCTAACTAAGAGTACATATAATCTCTATTTGTCACCAAAAAATGTGCAGATAACATTTTCACCCTGAGGCAATGGTGTTCGAACAATTTCCCACAGGCTAAGGAACAACTTGAAAACCTGTACAAGGAGGTCAGTCATTGCAGTTTAATGCCTCAATGTCTCAATCTCCAAAGCACTATTGTCAAGGCTCCCTTTAGCGGTGAAATAGTTACATGAATGATGGAATGATATAACTTAGTAACATTAGCAAGCTCGCCACTTTAAACATTGTTTTCTGCATCTTCTCAGTTAAAACACGGCCCCTTAATTTATGTCATTAAATTTGTCTATCCCCGTCTCTTTGTTTCTTATATGTCTTGCACCTTTTGTCTCCATACAGGTTGGTATAACAGATGATTTTGACTATTTGGAGTTAGCACCTGTCCCACTCAGAGCAGTTGCTGATTAATTACTTGGCCTATCTTAAGGCCTACTCTACTCCTACTGCTGGTTGTCGTGCTTCTCTCAAACAATGACAATTAAAATGGAAAGTTGAGCATTGTCAGTGACATCTTCAGAAATGGCTCGTTATTCTCTTTTTCTCTCTCTTGCTGTATTATGAGTACTACCCCTTGAAGCGACCTAACAGAATGTCTAAAGTAAGAGGGTTGAGTTTTGTTCTTAAATGTAAATTTCCAACGAAATTTTATGATTTCTTTGTGTGAAACTAAAATTGATCCTTCGGGATCAATATAATTTACAAGTCTTAATTAGGGGGATTTCTGTTGAGTATTTTTTTTTTTACTTATTACAGTTTTAGGAATCGATTTTAAATTTTTAACATAAAAGGAATAAGTCTTACGACTTAAAGTCGTAATCTTGATTACTATTTTTAAATTTTTAAACTGAAATTTTATGACTCCGTTATATATATATATATATATATATATATATATATATATATATATATATATAATTTTTTTAACATACAATTTTAAAGTCGTAAAGTTTTTTACGACTTTAAAATCGAAAAGTTTTTTTTTTATATTACGATTTAGAAGTCGTAAATATTTTTACAATTTTGAAGTTGTGACCTTTTTTTTATATAAATTTTGGTAAAAAAATTTTTAAAATTTTTTTTGATAAACTTTGTTTTTTTTAAATTGTAAATAATTTTTAACTTAATTATTTAATAAATAAATATAGAAAATATAGAAAATATATTAACTAAAATAATATATTAAAAATTAGATATACCAAAAATTAAGAAAATATTAAATAAAATCATATAAAAAATTTAGAAAATAATGAGATGGACAAACCAATTCCAAATATGCCTAAGAAATGTTCATTGGATCTGTTTGGGTAAGCTTCTCTAAAAGCTTCTAGAAGAATAAAATAAGAGCAAAAAGATGAAATAAGCTTCTCCATAAGTAAAAATAAGTTCTTCATTAGCTAATTTGTATAAGCTCACCAATGTAGCTTCTCTAAAAGATGAGATGACATCTACAAATTAGCTAATGAAGAACTTATTTTTTACTTATGGAAAAGTTCATTTCATTTCTTTCTCCTTATTTTTCTCTTCTAGAAGTACTTCTAGAGAAGCTAGCATCCAAATTATGTTGAACTAAATAAATAACATAATATTTGTAACTGTCCATACAAGAAAATAGACACCTAATATTATTTATAGTTTTTGTGCTTTTATTTAATTTGTATTGTTCGTTTTATATTTATTACAAATTTTATTTTTATTTTAACAACTACTTTTATTATTAAAATCTAATTTCTTAATAATATTTTAATAACTGTTAAAATAAAATTTATCCACATTATTGTACCAAATCTTTAATTTTCTTAATAATAATTGAAAAATAATTAACAAAATCTAAATATAATTAAATATTATTTGATGTTTATAATTTAATATTAAAAAATAATTTAATATTTTTATTT
>PYAF01004271.1:127881-139757 GCA_007407185.1 Glycine tomentella | reverse complement strand
TTTTAAAATAAAAAAATAAAAAATAAAAAAGTCACAACTTCAGAGTTGTAATATAAAAAAAAAATCGACTTTAAAGTCGTAAAAAAATTTATAACTTTAAAATCATGTATAAAAAAATTAATGAAATCCTAAAAATTTTTATGACTTTAATTTAAAAAATTAAAAAATATATAAATCGTAAATACTATTACGACTTCAAAACCAAAAATCTCAATAACTTTTATGACTTATCCCTTTTAGTTAAAAATTTAAAATCAATCCCTAATAAGTAAAAAAAAAAAAAATACCCCTAACAATAAATCTCCCTCGTAATCTAATTTTGTGTCTATTTCTTCCCAAATTAATATGTGGATTCGAGACACTAAAAAGGAGAGACAAATTTTGAACATGTTAAAATTAAAAGATTTTTTCCCATTAAATTGCTTCATTTGTAGGGCACTGCTTCCACAAATTATTATTGTCTGTGTAATGCTCCTGATTTTCCGACTTGGCCGCTTGGAAGTTGTTCAACTAACACACCGAAATTTTCGTCGCTTCCGATTGTTTGATCCTCAGTTTTGGCATTTCTGTTGCTTTGGTTCCCAAAAAGAACTTTAAATTGCACCCACCTAGGCAGAGAGATAGACGGGGAAGGGATATTTATTAGGGAAAATATATTTTGTACATTTAAAAGTCATCTTTAACAGAGGATACATGAATCACACTCTCTATTATAAACATCTTATTGATATATATATTTCTTTTTATCTCTTTTTTCTATCATTAATACTTATCATACATATATTTTTTGCTCTTCTATCTCTTTTTCTCTTTAGTACACAAATATTTATTAATTATTTTTTATTGCTTATGAGTTATGAGTTTGTGGTGAAGGATAGAGTCAATTTCATCAAATATATAATTGGAAAGGGCAACAAACTTTGATCCTGATCAAGTCTCGAATAAAAAATTAATTTTATAATCATCTCAAAAGATTGAAGTTTATGAGAATATTTTAAAGTTTTATTAGGTAATCAAAGGTCTTAAGTGAAACTTGTAAAGGTAATTAAGATATAATATAAAAACCAAAGATGTCAATTATGATGATTAAATTATGGGAAAAAAATAAATATTATTTAACTTGTGTAATTCTGCACAGCTTATTATTTACTATTGGGATCATCGACTATTATAAGTAACTGATAAATTGATAATATCATTGTGTGCATTTAGTTGTATCTGTGGCCCCACCGCATGAAGACCAAGTCAATAGTAGCCGTCCAAGGTAACGGTTGTCTTAGGACTTAGAAGTTTGAAAAAAAATAAAAAACAACTTAACTTGTTAGCTTAGGATTGAAAACTCACATTTTAATGAATCAATTTGAAAAATTGAAACGGAAGACAGTTGTACATATTCGACTGACAAATCAATCATGTGGCAGACTGGCAGCTGATATGAATATGATAGAAAAAAAAGGAAAAAAGAAAAAAAGAAACTACCCATCCATCCATCATTCATTGGTTGGACTTTACCCAATTCTCTACTTCACAGCTAGACTGTATAACGTGCAGGCAATGTTGGCCCTACACGTGGCAAACATCAACGGCTGGTAGGCCTTGTTCTCATGAGCCAGAGTGGCTTCAGCTTTGTAAAGATTCTCTTAACCAAAGCAATCTTCAGTTTTTTCTCTCTCTCTCTCTCTCTCCTCCTTATAAACCAATCAACCTTAGCTTCAGCCACATCCAAAATTTAGAGTGTGGTTTGGTTGTGTTGTAAAATTGCGATGGATGTGTTGAAAGTTCAGGTTTTTGTGATGTACATTGTGGCTCTTGCTTTGGCTTGTGTTGCACCTTCCATCAATGCACAGGTCCTTCCTCCTGCCCCTGCCCCCACAAGTGATGGTATGCTATCCTATTCCTATCCTTTCTCAAAATTATTGTCCTTAATTAGTTTTTTTTTTTAAAATATTTTTTTTCCCTTTTCTCGTCTCATGATAATTAATTAATTTGCTATGTCTCAATTGCAATTGGGTTTGTTTGCAGGGATAGCAGTGGACCAAGGAATTGCCTATGTGCTAATGCTGCTGGCTCTTGTCCTTACTTACATCATCCATTAACCCATTCATCTTTTCACTATGTTTTTCTTCTCTGTTGTATTTATTTCTTCAACTCTATTCTTTCAATGAAATTCTTTTTTATTATGTTTGTCTCTGAGTTTTCCTCTATCTCTGTCTGTTTATTTCCGCAAATTAGTTATTTTCATTAATTGAAAATAGTAGTAATTTGTGGTCAAACCTATTTTTCTGGTTGCACACCGCTTAGAAACCTCTTTGTCAACGGATTTTGGCAAAATTCCCTAGTTGCTTGGCGGCTGATCATAGACACCGATAGCTCACATAAAAATAAAAGAAAAGGTGGGTTAGGGTTTTGGGTAGAATAATAAGAAACTTTTACTTTTGGGTATTCATGTCTTTTTTCTTTTGAGAGAAACACAACTAGCATGGTGTTAAATTCATCTTTGGTTGCTGACATTCCAAGGGTATGACAATAAACCAAACTCTTTAAACGGGGATATTAAAATGAGGAATATGGTTAAATCAAAGTGGTTTATTTCATCTCCATATAGGGGTAGGGGTTGTAGAATATCTTGATATTAGAAACTATAATTTCGTACATACTATCAATATGTGTATTTATCTTCACATTTGTTCCATGAAATAATATGTGTATTTATCATTTATCGGAATGCTAAAATTGATTGGCAATTTGGCATAACCACACAAGTTGAACAATGGGTTGATTGCAACCACGCCAACACCTATCACATAAGCTAAAACAAAAAATGTTCGCGTAGAAACTCACCAACACCACTAGTAACATTCATCATCGTAACAGAATTATGATTATCTTCTATTTAGTGCGTTTTTTTAAGTTTGGAAATTCCTGGCACCATCTTAAGGAAAAAATTAATTTGCAATTGACTTTTGAGTATCATGACTACAGGGTTGGGACATAAATCAAATTGATTGCCGTATATAAAATTAACTTAGGTTTCAAATGCTTTTGATCTCAAATGTTTTTTTTCTGGTGTAAATAGGTTTGATTAAAGTATAATTTTTTTAATTTGTGCTTAGTATTATTTGTGTTTTTAGTATTATTTAAAGAATATAAGTAAATAAATAAATTTAACATTTTTAAAATGTTTAATATCATATTAAATTATATTAAAATTGAGTAAAAAGATTAATTATATTTTTAATCTAGATATCATCTTTAAAAATATTAAGTATATTGAAATCAATTTTTTTCTCTTAGAAGTCCACTTACGAATGCGAGATACATTTAAACCCTTTACTTTTAAAAAATTATATATAAATATCTTGAATGTGTATATTTTTTCTTTCTAATTTTATATATTTGAACTTTTTATTTTTTATTTTTTGAATGATATTAAATATTAATTTTATTTTTTAATAGATTGCCCCCTTGACTCGCGGATCTAAATCTACCACTGCTCTAAATAATAATAATATTATATGAATGTATAAATTCAAAAGAGAAATAATAAATATAAATATATAATTATTTAAATTAAAATTTATTAAACATATGCACTCATAAAATATTTTAAAAATAACTATAAACGGATAACAATCTTATTTGTAAATTGTAAAGAATTTTTTAAGTATGATGAGTATTTTCTAAAATTAAGCATATTGATTGTCAATTTTTTTACTATTTTATCGTTATAAAATAAAAATATCAAATATTATAATTTATTAAAGTAATTTATCATATATTTTCTTATGAAATATATTTTATATTTATTAACATCTTAATAAGAGAAAAATATAATAATATAAAATGATTAACTTAGCTCTAAAATTATTAAAAATACAAGTCTAATTTTATTAAAGATATGTAGTACTAGTAACTTTTAAATGCATTTATTATCAAAATTAAAATAGTGTAATTTTTTATTAAATAGATAGAAAAATGGAGAAGTGAAAATCAATACTATTTTGGCGTAGTTATATTATCTCATATTTTATTAATTTTCTCTATGTCTATTTAATAAAAATAGTACAATAAAAAAGACATTCGGTCATAATTATTTTTTTTATAAAAAATATATATAAAAGATTATATGTACACGATTATCCTTTCAGTTAACGAGATAGAATTCACCAAATATCCCCAAAACCAAAGTGTAAAGTCACAACTCGCTAGTATTCACCATTATGGTAAAGTCATAAGCTAACACTGCTGGAAAATAGTTACAAATTAAGGTCCGCATACGCTATATAGTTACTTTTCTACCCTTCTAAACCATTGCCGAGGGCTGCCAGTGAAAAGTCTTGTGCACTGTTGCTTGAGATCAGAAAAACTAACAAGAAAAATATCTTATTTACTTAAATCATTAATTATATAAAGAAAAATAGCACTAAGTTGCAGCATCAGTTTTCGTTTGCATCGCCATCTGTGTTGCAAATTTCACATATCTGCGGGAACAAGGCTCCTACAGGGGTGTTAAAGCATAATTGTGATGCCTCTGTGAATGACCATTTGAAAGAAGCAGCTGCGGGTGGTTTACTAAGAGATCACAGTGGAGATGTTTTGTTTTGTTTTGCTGCTAAGGTGGATTACGGTTTTGAGCTTCATGCAGAATCTTGGGTTATCTATATTGGTTTGATCATTGCCTGGGAGAAGGGATTCAAGCACCTTATTGTAGAATCTGACTCTAATAATGCTATCCAGTTGTTAATTAATGGTTGCCCAAGTCATCCCTGTTCGAGTATCATCCAGAATATCCATCACCTAGTTTTGGATGGAGGTTTAGTGGCGTGGTCTCACACCCTGAGAAAAGCTAACCGGCCTGCTGATAAGTTGGCCAATGTTGGCCTAACTTTACCTGATAACATTTCTGTTTTTGATGTTGTTTCTTCTTTTCTTTCAGCTCTTACTTTATCTGATGTAAACTCGACTGCTGTTTCGTGCGGTTCTTGGTGTTGCTTGGGGCTTGCCCCCCTTTTCCACCAAAATAAATAAATAAGAAAATAACATTTTACATTGACAGTGGCAGTGCAGCTTGTAAATCCTCCTATAGTATACACAAACAACATTCATTACTCAATCATGTTGGCTAACCAAATTCTTATTCCTTATACTTCGGTTGTAGCATGTTTAAGATATACATTGATTGAACTGACCATGTTAAACTCGACCACATAAAATATAAGATAGCCAAATGCATCAATAATAGATACGTATAATGGAAAGGGGAGTTCGAACTCATCCAAAATAATAGTAAATAAGTTTTGAACGACTTTTATGATCATTTTTTTCCACCTTTTATATACAATCTCTGGTCAGCTCAATAATTTCAGATAAGCGAGCAGAGGAGAGAAGCAGAATTCTCCACGTAATAGTGGTTACAGTTCCTCATTGAAGCCACTTGTCATCATGCACAAAAAACATGCCTGCAAAATTCTGGCTTAACCAAAGCCAGAGGCAAAACCAATAAGAACAGCCTAAAATAAGATTTCATACTTCCGCTCACAAGTTATCTTAGGTTAATTCATTTCAAACTATGATACATCATACAAGCGAGAACTAAATTGTGCAACTGTTGGACATTCCACTGTGAAAATGGAGCATACACATATCATTTAACTACCATAGTAAATGCATAAATAACAATACAAATTGATAGTGTTACAGCTGAGGAAAGGGACCTGCTCAAAGTGCCATCTCAGCCTGCAATGCTGCCAATTCATCTTCTTCAGGAGTTCGCTTTGCAGGAACTGGGCGAGTAGGTTGGAGCCCAGCTGGGACCTGCACTGGAGCTGCAGGAGCTGTAGTTGCTGGCTGAAGAAGCTGTTCTTCCAACTCAGCACCCTCCAATTCTTCAAGTTCCGCTTCCAATTCGTCCTGAAAGGAAAAGAATTTCAAAATGATCCTCTTGGACATGCATTGGTGCTCTAGAACACTACTACTGTACTACGATCTAAAGATATGAATATCTTGTATGCAACCAATATAGCAGAAATAAAATGAACCAAGAAGATGACCTCATCAAAATCAGCAGCTGCACCAATTGGAGCTGACAATGCATCCTGAATCTGTTTCATGTTCTCGGTCTGTTCATTGATCTCATCCATGGTCTTATCAACATCATCAATATTCCTGAAAAAGAAAATGTCACAACTCAATAATATCATAAATCACAATCAACAGTTGAATAAATATTATAAGTCAGAGCATGATATTGAGACACAAGAAATAAAAGAAAATGTTAACGAGTTAAATCACTAATCACTAAATATTTTAAAACATAAATAGCACTCCACTACATACGTTGCTTTTTGCATAGCCTTCATAGCAGCTGCCCCAGTTCTTAAAGCATCTACTGTTTCTGTGGTGGCTTTAGCACCTTCCAACAATATCATCTGTAACACAAATTTACATCATAACATACAAAAGATTCTCAATAAACTAAACCATCTTTCAAAATGTTACTATATACAAAATTGCTTTCACACCTGGTCGTGAATACGCAACTGGAAATTTCCAAGCTGCTCTATTTGCTGTTCATATAACCTCTTCCTCTTCAGACATTGTATTGCCGCTGCATAAAACAAAACTCAAATTACATATCACGATATAAGTGAAAATTGGATATTAAAAAAAAAAAAAAGCACTCTGAAGATATTCTCTAGAACAAGTACCCATGAGTTCAGTAACCTACCCCTTTTGTTCTTCCCCCTTGTGAATTCTTTGGCCTTTTCAACTTCTGCTGCCACCTTTTTAAGGAGCACTTTCTCCTTTTTCTCCAGCATTTCAAGTGTCTACATGATTCAAAGAACAAAACATTCAGTTTGAGAAATTCTCTCTTTAAGCGTAAATTACTGCTATAAACATCAGTCTGACACTTGGCCACCATACTGAGCCATGACTCAGAAGAATTGCAATAATATTCTGCCAACTAGTGTGATAATTCTGGATACTAAAGGTAAAAAAAAAAAAAAAAAAAAAAATTCCACAATCATATGAAACCAATTGACTAAAGGTTTAATTGGGAGAAATTGTGATTTGTTATTCAATACTCACAAGTCACAACATACAAGCAAATAACCCATTTATGAAAGAAATTATCACATACCTAGATCGATATAAACATATAGATAGCATGCTCTATCTTGAGTTAAAGAAAAAACAAGACTAAAATTGTGTACTAGACAACGGAAAAGGGTCCATCTTTGATTGATTCTCATTAGGAAATACTGAAACAAGGAAGCAACTAACAGTGTGAACACAACTACCATCTCTCTGACGACTAAGGTTTCGACAAACTTAATAAGCTATGTAATGATAAACCATGTTTGATGAGAGTTGGGAGCCTTCAATGAAAAATCAGTCAAAACAAAAGCTCATTTGGAATTCCATGAATCAATCAGTCATATATTGTGATTTAAATTCATAATCTTCATAATTGATATATCTAATAATTGAAAGAGTTTATATAAGTAATAAAATAATCCAAATCCACCAGCCAGTTGAAAGTTAATAAGCAGAGTTGCCACGGCGATTTTTTTTTTTGTACCCATGACATTGGGGAGAAAATCTCCACCGGAAAACCTGACTGGCCACATTTAGAAGGGTCTTCCCTCCCAACCATGTTTTTTTCCATCCACAAGGCTCGAATCCGAGACCTTGCAGTTGTCATGGCGATTGGTGACAAGTCTGGTAGCAACTAAGAGGGAAATATAAAAGTATAACTGATTGATGAGAGAGCATAGAATAGAATAGAATAGTGGACCTCGTTTAGCTTGTCCAAAGTGGCAACAGCATTGGTTTCCTGTTTAGGTTTACCGAACATCCGGCTAAACATGATTGTTTGTGTGTGATGCGATCGATTGAAAACCTAGTTCCTCGCAAGGGATCGGATCCTCGATTCGTCAACCGATCTTCCTGAAACGATCAAAATCGTGAAATCAATGATATGATAGTGCGCAAACAAACAAAAAAAGAAAGGAAGAGAGAAAAGGGGGAAAGGAAGAACGAACCCAGATGAAAAAAATTAGAGTTTTTGGAGTGAGAGTGAAAGAAAGCTTAGGGATTGGGATCCGGGAAGGGTAGAAAAGAGGAAAATAGAGAACGGTGGATTTGGGTTTGGCTTAGGCGTGTTATTTTGGTGTTCAAAGCGAAGAAAGAAGGAAAGGAATCGAGGAAGCATCCTCGAAGTCGAAGGAACCTTTCCTTGTCTCTTCTTCCCCTCCACGTGGCGCGCATTAGCTTCTTCTTTTTTCTTTTTTCCTATCAATTTATCACCCTAAGTTAATTTGAGCTTTTAATTCAAGTGTTGTAAAAAAAATTATATATTTAAGTATTTTTTTTTTTTTTTACATAAGTCCTAAAGAGACTTAAATCATTTCATTCATGATCAAATGAACAATATAATAAAGTAAACTAAAAAAAAAAAGGAGAAGGCTGAAGGCATAAGATATGATCAATGGATGCTCTTGCGATGGCATGAGCCATCATCCTAACAAGCTTCACTAGGATGTTATTACATTAAGCTATATTTAAGTAGATTCTTGTTTCTTACTAATTTTATTAATAATATTGACTAATTTTCATTTTAATATTAGATTTTTCTTTAATAAAATAAAACAAGAATGATAAATCGAAAGATAACAGATTAAATTTTCATGAAAGGATATCTCCTAAATATTTTCTTTATAATATATATATATATATATATATATATATAGAGAGAGAGAGAGAGAGAGAGAGAATTAGGAGTGTTTAGAAGAACAGAGCAAATAATTTATGATTCAAGTATTGTTTTTATCAGGTTATTAACTTATTTTTTTTTATCAGGATTTATGACTCATGTATTAAACATTAGCTAATTACATGGGACGAAATATTTATCATAAAAAGATATATGTATGACATAAACAAATATTTATCATAAAAATTATTTATAGGAAGTAATTTTATGTAAAACATGATTGAATGTTAAAATGAGCACTTCTCAAGAGTGAGAACTCAATTAATTGGCCTCTTATTTGTAGAGTTTTTTCATTAGATTTAAATAAAAGTGTAGTTGTAGATGATTTTAAAAAAAAAAAACGGCTAATTCTCAGTGTAGTGTGTAAAATGCATCCCCAAATAAGATAAGAAAAATAGTATTCAGAGTGTTTAATTGAAAAATAAAGAGGATAAGATTCTTGTTCTTCAAATTGTGTATCGTAATTTATAGTGTAAGATTACTCAATAAATTTCACAATTACAAATTAAATCAATATACTTTTTTTTGAAGTGGAATTGATATACTTATATATTATAAATTAAAATACACAGTTTAAAAAGTGAAATTCTCACTTTCAATTAAACATTATCAAATTTATATTATTATCAATATAAAATTGTAATGCTTATCATGACCTTTTAACTGACCTAATAACTTTTGTTTAAAAAAAAAAAAACAAAAAAGCTTATAACATTACGAATACAAACTCTACTCAAGTTAGTTATTTGTTTATTTGGTGGTGCCCATAAGAGCAGAGAAACCAAGGTTATTATTTATTAAACTCCATATTGTATAGGTACTGTCAAAGAAATTCCTTCTTTTGTATATGGAAGCAGTTAATAATGGGGATTGGGGACAAATAAACAAGTAGGATGCATTCGCCTTTGTTCTTCAGACAAACTGGCGTTGAATATCTGATGTTAAGGAAAAAGGGTATTAGTGCCTTTGTGGATAAAATTAAGGATGCTCTCTCTAATCTCTATCCAAACTTTCCTTTTCCTCACACATTTTCAATATTATTATCTCAACTTTAACCAAATATACTGCCATTTTCTTTACCCTCCCACTCCTATGTCTATATGTATTTTTATCATGAAACGTGCTCTTTGTTGAAATCCAAGAAATGCGAAGCTCCCCAAAATAAAATAAAATAAAATAAAAACACATTCAATTTGTCTCCCATGTCACACTATTACTGGAATAGAGGTAAAGCTCCACAAAATAAAAAATTGAACCACATATCCAATTTGGATTTTCTAGCTGCATAAATCAAAACATACTCTGCCATTGGGCCCAAAAGCAAGCTGGAAAAGGATAAGAGAAGTATTGGATCTAAATAAATCCAGATGAGGGTAAGACTAGCAAATATTATCAAATAAACAAAGTCCCTTATAGGAAACAAATAACCCTTCTTGGTCCCTTTTGTGCAAGTGTTTATTTGTTTTAGAATTGAGTTGCACAATTCAATTCTAAAACAAATCTGCAAATTGATAGTAACAAAACACTTCACGTTTTTGGAGGTATATCCAAATGACTGCTACTAACTAACTATTAACAACACATCACACATTGATGCAGTGTAAAACTGAAAGGATAAAATTGATGCTAGAGCTAAACAAGCTTCAGTTTCTCATGCTAACTCTGAAATTAATTCTGGATCCGACATTTCATCTTTATACAAGGATGTGTTACCTGCGAATCAAATCCAGATATTTCCCACAGGCCACATCCTCAATTTTTTTATTTTATTTTCTTATTTTTCAGAGTCGACTCCTTCATTGGAGTTTCCAAACTAACCTTAAAAAGCTCACACTACCACTTAGATTCCTTTGTTTCCTCACTGTCTCCGTCTCCATCATGCTCCCCGCCATCTCTCTTCCAACCAACATAACCGTCAAAACGAACATAACCGCCACCTCCACACCCAGGAACACAAATACACAGAAACTCAAAACAACACCATTCAACTCAACCCTAAAATCTCTCTGCAAATGGGGCAATTTGGACGAAGCTCTTCGCCTAATCGAATCATCGAAGCCCACACCCATTGAAGAAGAAGAAGAAAGCATCTCTCTCTTCCTCCACGCGTGCATATCCAGAAGGTCCTTGGAGCATGGCCGAAAACTCCACTTGCACTTGCTTCGTTCTCAAAACAGAGTCTTGGAGAACCCCACTTTGAAGACCAAGCTCATCACGCTATACTCTGTTTGTGGCAGAGTCAACGAGGCTCGTCGCGTGTTCCAAATTGGCGATGAGAAACCCCCAGAAGAACCTGTGTGGGTAGCTATGGCTATTGGGTATTCGAGAAACGGGTTCTCCCATGAAGCTTTGCTTCTTTACCGTGACATGTCACGCTGTGTGAAGCCTGGGAATTTCGCGTTTTCCATGGCCCTCAAGGCGTGTTCCGATTTAGGTAATGCGCTGGTTGGCAGAGCAATCCATGCACAAATTGTGAAGCATGATGTTGGAGAAGCTGATCAAGTGGTGAACAACGCGCTTTTGGGGTTGTATGTGGAAATTGGGTGCTTAGATGAGGTCTTAAAGGTGTTCGAGGCAATGCCTCAACGAAATGTTGTGTCTTGGAACACATTAATTGCTGGTTTTGCTGGTCAAGGTAGAGTGTTTGAGACACTTGCTGCTTTCAGAGTTATGCAGAGAGAAGGAATGGGGTTCAGTTGGATTACTCTTACAACCGTGTTGCCGGTGTGTGCTCAAGTTACTGCACTTCATAGTGGCAAGGAGATACATGGGCAGATTCTAAAGTCTAGGAAGAATGCTGATGTGCCTTTGCTAAACTCATTGATGGACATGTATGCCAAATGTGGAGAAATTGGTTATTGTGAAAAAGTGTTTGACACAATGCACAGCAAGGATTTGACTTCATGGAATACAATGCTGGCTGGATTTTCAATCAATGGTCAAATATATGAAGCTTTGGGTTTGTTTGATGAAATGATAAGGTATGGCATTGAACCAGATGGGATTACCTTTGTTGCCTTGCTGTCCGGTTGTAGCCATTCAGGACTCACCAGTGAGGGGAAAAGGTTGTTTAGTAATGTGATGCAGGATTTTGGGGTGC
>PYAF01004271.1:112798-127781 GCA_007407185.1 Glycine tomentella | reverse complement strand
TCATGGAATACAATGCTGGCTGGATTTTCAATCAATGGTCAAATATATGAAGCTTTGGGTTTGTTTGATGAAATGATAAGGTATGGCATTGAACCAGATGGGATTACCTTTGTTGCCTTGCTGTCCGGTTGTAGCCATTCAGGACTCACCAGTGAGGGGAAAAGGTTGTTTAGTAATGTGATGCAGGATTTTGGGGTGCAACCATCTTTAGAGCATTATGCCTGTTTGGTGGACATATTAGGCAGGTCAGGGAAACTTGATGATGCATTAAGCGTGGCAGAGAACATTCCAATGAGACCAAGTGGCAGCATTTGGGGGTCATTGCTTAACTCGTGCCGGCTATATGGAAATGTTGCTCTAGCTGAAGTAGTTGCAGAGCGTTTGTTTGAGATTGAACCTAACAATCCAGGAAATTATGTGATGCTTTCAAACATATATGCAAATGCAGGGATGTGGGAAGATGTGAAGAGGGTTAGAGAAATGATGGCCTTGATGGGAATGAAGAAAGATGCCGGATGTAGTTGGATACAAATAAAGCATAAGATTCATACATTTGTTGCCGGAGGGAGCTCTGATTTTCGTTGTTCTGTCGAGTATAAGAAAATTTGGAACGAGTTGTCAAATGCTGCTAAGAATTTGGGATATGTCCCTAACACGGGTGTTGTTCTCCACGATATAAATGAAGAGATGAAAGCAATATGGGTTTGTGAGCACAGTGAACGGCTTGCTGCTGTCTATGCACTAATCAACACTGGTGCTGGAATGCCAATTAGAATCACCAAGAATCTTCGGGTTTGTGTTGACTGTCATTCGTGGATGAAGGCTGTTTCAAAAGTTACAAGGAGACTAATTGTATTAAGAGACACAAACAGGTTCCATCATTTTGAAAATGGCTCTTGTTCTTGTAAGGATTATTGGTGAACGACAACACCATGATGAAAAAAAATCATTTGTTACTCCGTTTTCGAAGTTACTACTTTACATTGGTGATATGTTCACGCTCAATAATTTCCGCTTCAAATAAAAGAAATAAATTTTATGCAAACTCGAGCTCGAGGCCAGTGTAAACTTTTAACTCAACATGGGGACAATGATTAGTTGCTGAAACACTAGTTCCAGCTCTTTACTTTTTAACTTTCATCTGATACTGCTCATACAACTGCTAATCTACACTTTGTTCGGTTTATATTTCATTCAACTGTTTTCCGCATTCAAAAATGATTTTATGAATACCTTATGTCCTCTCATATTTGATAGCTAGTGAGATAAAAAAAAATTGAGAAAATGTTGGTATGACAAGGTGATGTGAAATGATAGGTGGGCAATCCTTATATGCTATTGGTAATTAAAGGGTGTCCAAATATCATTGTTCTTCCACAATGCTACAGTCCCCGATATAAAAAACAAAAAGAAACCTACATCACCGCCTTCATTCCATGTTTTCCATCGTATTTTTCTTATATCCTAAGTATCATTGTTCTTCAACAATAGTACAAACGCATAAACAAACTGCAGGAGCAAAAACTAAAATTGATATTATCAAACCACATTACGTCTCAACAAAATTCGAAGTAACTCAACAAAATTAGGAGTAATTTGATCATTTAGAAAAACAAGACCGAATTGCATAAACAATAAAACTACATATATGTCTCCAGGGTTCAAACAGATACAAATTAATCCTCATCATCAATAACCTTGGTGCCTAACCCTTTGAGCTCATCCTTAGGAATCTCAACAACAGTGACAAGAGAGAATAGCTCTTCCTTGGCATCTTCATCATCATTCCTCTTCCGAGCAATTCTTACCCTAATCCTCCTTGGAACACTCCTGATTCCCTGGCTCCAGACAAACTTGTTCAACTTCACATCCACCCTCACATCATTGGTCCCCATGGCCTTTTGGGCAAATTTCCTTATCTCCTTAATAGCTTTAGGAGCTTTCTTCTTAAATGTGCTGTTTTAAGATAACAACAAACCAAACAAGAACCACTAAGACTACTGTTCTCGAACCAAAACATGAAAGCAATCAAAAGGCACAAAGTATAATAAATAAAATTAATATGAAGCCTTTCATTTCTATCAAAATAAACACAAATTTCAAATAAATGACCCGATAGATCACAAATTCGGAACTCATGAAATACTTTTTTTTTATAAAAAAAAAAAATAAAGGCTGCAAAAGTGACTTGAGTTATGCGTTTTAATCAATACAATCACTAGGAAAAGAACTGCACAACTTTTGTCCTGTTTGCTGGGGTTCCTAATCTCAATTCTTTAACAACGAAAAAACTCAGATCCATAGAAACGTGTATACAGCTCAACTTAGCTAGTTTTGGTTACTAACAATTTATAACACTTTAGTACTAAACAATTAACTTGTTAATAAGGTGATTATTGAAGCGTTAAGAATGGGGGTTAGTTGAACTAGACAAATAGCAGAGAAAAACATGGTATAAAGAAGAAGGTGAATATATTACCAGCCATGGAGGCGCTTGTGGAGGTTAATGGTGTACTCCCTGGTAACCACCTCCTCCTTCCTACCCTTCGCCTTCTCCACCATTCTCAACCACCGGTTACTCACTTACCTGCAACACAATCACAAATCACAAAAATTACATTATTATAACATCATACAACCAAACCTACGTAGTTTATGAAAAAATAGGAGAGAAAGACACCTTAGGGATCGGGGAAGGGTTTCGGCAGCAGCGTTCTACACTCAACAGAGAACCTAAGAAAGAGTCTCCGCTCTAATATAACAAAACCTTAACCCTAATGGGCTCGGGTTGTTAGAAATAACGGGTCAACTTTAAAGGCCCAATAAAATAGGGAACAACTATTCCCACTACTATATTTATTCTTTAAACTACCAACCTATGTGAAATTCCTATTTTGCTCACTCACCAAATTCCTACACAGCTACACCCCCTCCCTTCCCCCTTTCCTTCTCCTTAGATCCAAAAGCGTCGCCCCCACCCCAACCCATATTGTGCCACTCCTCCCCCGCGCAACCTGTCACCAATTCACGCGTGTGCCACTCCTCCCTCCGTGCAACTATTCGTCAATCCATGTAGCTCCTTGCCTCATCAAGATCGGGCATCCCTATTTCTCTTCTGTTGTAGGTTTTGTTGTTGCTAAATCTGTGTTATCTTCAATGGGTTTGGGATGGGGGATATGAGTGGTGAATCTGTGATGTTGAGTCAACAATGGAAATACAGTTTTGTTGTTATACAATGTACAACAAAATTGTATTTTTTTTTTTGCATTATTTTTTTCACCCCATGTGTGTAACGTAAATAATATTTCATTGTTGGCTTGTTCAACATAATTAAATTTCCGTGGGAAGGGTAATTTTGACAAATAAATAATTGAAGCCCACGTGGGAAGTGCAAATAGCAATATTAAAAGTGTAAATAATAGTTCCCATAAAATATACACGGGTCAAATTTATGGCCCAATAATAAATAGGAACACTGGTCAAATGTTAAAACTTAAAAAAACGTCGTCTGTCTCAGTTTCGTACGTGAGAATAAGAGAGAGAGAGAGAGAGAGAGAGAGCAATGGGGGAAGCAAAGGGAAAGGAAGAAGAAGTGTTAGCATCAGTTCACTCAACCGTGTTCAAAGAATCAGAAAGCCTTGATGGAAAGTGTGTTAAGATTGAGGGCTATGATTTCAATCGCGGCGTCAATTATCGACTGCTACTCAGCTCCATGGTCACAACTGGGTTTCAAGCTTCCAACCTCGGTGATGCCATCCAAGTCGTTAATCAAATGGTTGGTTTGTTTTCTCTTCTCTAACCCCCATCTCTTTATATTTACGTGATTTTTTCGCTTATAAAAATTGAATATTTGGATTGAAGCTAGATTGGAGGCTAGTTGATGAACCCGTAGCTGAGGATTGCAGTGACCAAGAGAGGGATTTGGAGTACCGAAAATCTATGACGTGTAAAGTGTTTCTGGGTTTCACTTCTAATCTTATTTCTTCTGGTGTTAGAGATACTGTGAGGTTTCTTCTTCAGCATCGCATGGTAAGTTAGTTTCCCTTCCCTTGTTAGACCTATCTATCTATCTTAACTTCCTTTTGGTATGAGAACTTCAAAAAGGGACACAATTCATACAAGTATTTATCCACGTGCTAATTGTAATTTCAGTCTCTCTTTTTTTTTTTTTAGTGTTAGTTACTTTCGCACCTGTCCCTGTATATATATGCTGGGTGCCTAAAAAACAAATTGACTAATTATTACAATTAGCATACTTGGCTAATGTTTTATGATCCTGTAAACAAGTGCTTCACTGAAATAAGTGACCATCCTTTGCACTGCATTACCATCAGATGAAATGTGAGATATGTTCACAAGGCCAATATCTGCTGCATTTTTTTATGCTTCGAGATGCAACTTATTTAGCACAGTCGATAAGAAGATGGCCCTGGAGTCCCATCTCAGCCCCTGGTATGGTGAACCTAATCAATACATAGTATCTGAATTAGCATAAATAAGACCAACAAGGGCGAAAAGATAAACTGAAAGATGTTCTTTCCGCTCAAAGCATGTAAATGTTAGAAACAAGCATCAGAGACCAGATACAATATGCCAATTAGACAATGACTCTTGATACTGATACTTCTTCAGAGCCTCTCTTTTCACCCTTTTCATAAGTTATTACTTTTATCTAGCAACAAAAGCAGCAAAATAACTTTCTTGTGAGCAAAAGTATTTTTTCATATAGAAAGGTAAACTATAATAAGGCTGAGATATCTCATCTTGACAGATTGCATCATATATATGTATGGATTGTGTCCCTTTTTGAAGTCTCATTGGTATATATGCTTATTGAACTAAAAAGTAAGTTGCTAAAGTGAGTTTATGATAAATATTAAAATCAAGTTATGGTAATCATGTTATTGAATTTTGTTGCATTTATTCCACAATCTGCAGGTTGATGTAGTTGTTACAACTACAGGTGGCATTGAAGAAGATCTTATAAAGTGCCTGGCACCAACATATAAAGGAGATTTCTCTTTGCCTGGAGCGTATCTGCGCTTAAAAGGGTTGAATCGGATTGGTAATTTATTGGTCCCGAATGACAACTATTGCAAATTCGAGGACTGGATTATTCCTATTTTTGATCAGATGTTGAGGGAACAAAATAATGAGGTATTTTATTTTTGAACTTCTCTGTTCAATGCATTAGATAATTTACATGGTTTTGTTTTTGTGGAATGCCTGGAGTCACATTATTTATATTTTGTATTACTTTTAATTCATGTTGATTTTTGGCTAACCAAAATCAAACTAAACTATAACTTTTAGCATGATTGAATGACAAACCTTTTATGAAGCAGGTTCTTTTTTTAGATTTCACTTGTAACCTTTTTCCTGATTCTTTATTTTTTATTTTTTTGCAGAATGTGTTGTGGACACCATCTAAGTTAATAGCTCGATTGGGAAAAGAAATAAACAATGAAAGCTCTTACCTTTACTGGGCATACAAGGCAAGAATGAGACCAATCTTAGATTTATATTAAATCATGCTATTCCTTTAATTTGTTTCTGATTTGTATCTTTATCATAGTTTCTTTTCTCATTATTCTACTGTTGTTGTGCATATTTCTTGTGGCATTTATGTAGTATATATAACATGCAATGTAGTTATTTGTCTCCATCTACTGAACAGTTTGGATTTCAGAATACAGCTTACAATATAATATTAATAACATTTCTTATGATATTTTCTAGAACAACATTCCAGTTTTCTGTCCGGGCTTAACTGATGGCTCATTGGGGGACATGCTGTACTTCCATTCCTTCCGCGATCCTGGTCTGATTGTGGACATAGTGCAAGGTTTTTTCTGCTTTCTTTCTACTTTTGACTGCATTTATGATTTTGAAAAATCAAGAACCATAGCTAAATAAGTAGCGATACAACAGATATAAGGGCAATGAATGGTGAAGCAGTACATGCAAGTCCCAGGAAGACCGGAATGATAATTTTAGGAGGTGGCCTTCCAAAACATCACATTTGCAATGCCAATATGATGCGCAATGGTGCAAACTATGCTGTTTTTATCAATACTGCACAAGAATATGATGGGAGTGATTCCGGAGCTCGTCCAGATGAAGCTGTTTCATGGGGAAAGATACGAGGATCTGCTAAGACTGTTAAGGTACATCCTATGCAAACTTTCACAACTGGTTTCCTTGTCATAGTTCCTTTAACTTTTGCCATGCATACTGTTGCGTTTGCTTAAGGATCATGAGTTTTTTTATTACATAATTGTGGCCATGCTGCTAGGATGGGCTTACGGAGACCCAAAATATTCTTATAATACCAGCAATTTAATGAAAGTTATATTTGATGGGCTTCTTATAAAACCAACAATTAATAAATATTTAATAACTTAACCACTCTACTGATACTCATGAAATAAAAAATGGTACCTAACACCCAGCAATACTATATAACCATTAAATGTCTTTTTATTACATTAAATCAGGTACACTGTGATGCAACAATAGCATTTCCTCTGCTGGTTGCTGAAACGTTTGCTTCAAGAGTGAAACCTCACCATTGATGAAGGTTAAAGATGAATTTACTATCAAGTTCATTTTAATTGTGTTGTGTTGGAGGATCTTGATGGACAAATTCGGCATTGGTGTTCAATTTGACTATCATTTGATTCCTAAGTTCCACTTAGCAGTGGAGACCTTTTTGACCATTCAAAGGTAATCCATTAATCCTGACAGTGAGGAAGTCAAGAATTATAGATGTGTGGATGATTGTACTAATATCTATAGGGAAAATAAGGCTAAGAAAACTAACTGATCATATATGGTATTTTTAACATTTTCCAACTGATGGCTGTATTTCATTTTGGTAAAAAGTTTTAATTACTAATAATTCCTTTCTGTGAATTTTGTTACCGTTGCATCCCCAAGTCTAGTTTAAATAACGCTTGCAACAGCTTGCTTTTATTTCTAAATTGATGGAATGATGATTTTTTTTTTTTGGTATTGTGATAAAGAGTTTTGAAACTAAGTTTACATGCAAACTAGCTTAAACCAATGTTGTGAAAACTGGTATGCTCAGTGATCCGGTCGGGACAATGGATCAATGAACCAATGATCAAATTGATGAGTCACTAATTGATTCGATTTGATTCGATATATATATATATATATATATATATATATGTATATATATATATATAAAACACATAATTTGATTGATGCATTCATATTCCAAATTTAAAACACTCATATTCTCATAAGTTACTAGTCTATTATTATCAATAAAAGTGACTACAAGAATAAATAGTGAACTAAGTGGAAAAAATAAAGAGAAAAAAATATAATATTAAAAAATATTTTTCATTTACTTTGATATAATTTATAATTTAAAATAATTATTTGTTTAGTTTCTTTTTAACTAATTCTAAAATAAGAGAAGAAATAGAAAATAAAGAATAATTCAGAAAAAAAAAGAATAAAATACTTTCCAATCTCTCTTGAGATAGCAACAGTGCCCCATAAGGCAGTCCAACCAAACACCATTGTCACCACTGCACATCCCAACTCAGCTACCCTTAGTGACCCATTAGTGGCATGCCACCTCTATTGTTGGCAACCATCACAAACGTGCCACCACCATCATCGTCGATGACCCATCACTTGTGCACCACCACACCCCTCAAAGAAAGTAAAGAAATTCAACCTAGTTCGGGTTTTCAAACTTGTTCGGATCATTAGTTTCCACTAAAATTGCTCGATTTGCACCGAACCATGTGGATCTCTGGTTCAATAGCTAACCCATCTCGGTTGGACCGGTCCAACCAATCGGGCCGATTTTATAACATTGGCTTAAACATAGTGAAAAATGAAATTTGTACATTTTATTCATGCAAATGCTACAAAAACTATCATGTAGTGCTGTTGGATTAGATGGCAATATACGATTTTATTTTTTCTCTTTCTATGGTCAATGTCAGGGCAAAGACCGTTCCTCTATTAAGCTTTAGTTTGTGTAAACTATTTAACAAGCATCTCTAAGAAAAAATAATAAAGTGGTTAAATTGTACTTTTGTTTTAAGAAATTTATATTAACTAATCTAAGAAACACAAACTTCATGCAACTTTTTTATTCGCTTGAGAATTTTATATTAAGTTTTACTATAATAGTTTTGAAACACAAGGTACTAGGTTTTAATTTTCTCCATTGAAGCACTAAATGAAACTAACTTGTAGTAATTTAACATGAAACCAAAAGTTTATTAGGAACACAAAATGGCTACTACAAATACAAATACAAATATATAATAGCAGAGCAGAGCATCAACACAAAAATTCAAGCAACGCGCCTACAAATATTGAGACCATCCCCTACGGAAGTAAGAGCAAATTCAACACGAGAACCGTTTGTGATTGTTTTGTTAAATTCAATTGCTGCATCCCTCCCTGATCTGGAGTGTGGTGGAACTTTGTCTTCAGGCCAGCAAACGCGTCGACCCCCCAGTGTGTTGTCATATACAAGTAGCCCCCCAATCTTGACCTGTTTCATTAGCTTCTCATGGTAGTTCACATAATAGACTTTGACCGTATTGCCACAAATAAAAAAATTATTTACCTGAATGTCACGCCAACAGTAAATTTTACCAGAGTGTCACGTGGCGTATTTCGCTACTCCCTCCAGCGAAATAGGGACGATGATGTGGCGCAATTCTAGTGGCCACGTAATTCGCTACAAGGCCCAGCGAATTACGTGGTCAACGAGCCAGTGAGAAGCCAGAAGTGGCAAGACACGTGGCAGCTGACTAGTAATTCGCTCTAAGGGGAAGCGAAATACGTGTCATATTTCGCTAGGCAGTCTGGCGAAATAGGGACACGTGGCAGTTCACTAGTAATTTGTTGTCAAGGCGAGCGAAATAGGTCTCCTATTTTGCTACCCAGCCCAGCGAAATATTACCACATCCCCAGCTATATATACCCACCCCCCTACATTTGTATCCCGTCTGACATTCGTTTCATTTGAGTAGTGTATATCTTTTTGAGACTATTTGCAGAATGAGTGGTAGTAGAAATGGTTTGATCACCATTGTATACTATAATGGGAGAAGATATATTGGACCAAATGGTCAAGTGTTTGAAGGAGAAAGCAAAATGTTTCGTATGCCTCCAGGATACAGCTATTATGATTTGATGAAAATCATATATAAGAAGTTGAGATTACAACAGGGTCAGTCTGTATCTCGATTGAGTGCTCGATGTGCATCCGACAACCTGGTGCAATGAGTTGGTGTAGATGTTGTAGATGATGGCGATGTAACATTAGTTACAGACGCATGCACATACGACGGAGAAGACCCCAGATTTATAGAATTGTATGCTGAAGTGAACTGTGGTGGACAGTCAAGCAGTTCGAATTTTGTAGAAACAATGGTTCGATTGACCTTAACGTAGAGCCGATGGTGAATTCCGAAGATAGAGATGTATCATCGTCACCACCACCAGCAATGCAACCAACACAACAAATTAATTCAGAAGATACAGAAATGGTGCCGGCCCAGCAGTCAGATTTGTCCATGGACAGTTCGGAGGAAGAGGTTGATGAAGGTGTTGTTCCAGATACTGACTCATCGGATATGGACATAGCCGGTGATTTCGATCGTACTTTTGCTATGCATTCTCCGGGCATTGTCAGAATGCAAGGTTCGCCTCCGGTTCCAGGTATGGACGCAAAAATGTGCGTTACTTAGTAGTGTTAAAATGTTGCCAGTTTAACATAATAATGTCTTTAATGTGTCATTATACAGCAGAGGCCAACGTAGCATTTTGGTCTAACATAAGTCATTACACGAATATTAATTGGGGACACCCAGATGAGGAGTTAGATGATATACAAGGAGTGTAAATACCTAATCGAGAGATGGGTCAAGAGCTATATATGGGTTAGGTGTTTCAGAGCAAGTTCGATGTGCAAATCGTAATAAAGCAATACTGCATGGTTGAGCATTGCACAACCGTAGTTGCAAAAAGTGATACGAAAAGGCTTATAATGGTTTGTAAAAATCATAATGAGGGTTGTGCGTGGAGGATGAGGGTATACGAAAAAAAGGGTGGCACGGAATGGATTGTAGGCATATGGAACAACCAACACACGTGTGTTACTCATAATCTCTCTCAAGATCACAAGCAACTTGACTCAAATTTCATATGTTCGGTGATCCTAGGTAATTCAAATTTGTTGTATTGGAGTCTATATTTTGTTGCAAAAGTAAGTCAAATGTTATTGTCTAATGAAATGCAGAAATGATTAGGGAGGACCCCAGTGTTAAAATTGGGTTAATTCAGAAAAGGATTTCGACAATGCTTGGATTTCATATTTCATACAGGAGGGCATGAAAGGCAAAACAAAAAGGCTATTGTGAAGGTCTTTGGGGATTGGGATGAGTCGTACGCATTCCTGCCAAGGTGATTGGGTTACATGCTAAATTTTGCTCAAGGGTCTGCATTTAAGCTGGAAACGATGGATCATTTCGTTGATGGACAACTGGATCGGAGTGCTAAGGTCTTTAACAGGGTGTTTTGGACATTTAAGCAGTGTTGTGATGCTTTTAACTATTGCAAGCCCGTTATTAGCATCGACTGTACCCATTTGTATGAAAAATATCGTGGCACATTGTTCATTGCAACATCAGTTGATGCCAACAATTATGTCCTTCCAATTGCATTTGTGGTTGTTTCCGGCGAGAATATTGACAACTGGTCGTGGTTTTTAGCACTAATCCATATTCATGTTACGCAGAAAGATGGAATATGTCTTATTTTTGATCGGTATGCAGGCATTATGGCGGCGGTGAACAATGTAGAACTTGGATGGCTACCACCCAGGGCATATCATGTTTTTTGCATTCGGCATTTGGCAAGCAATTTCAATCACAAGTTCAAGAATATGATGTTGAAGAAACAATTGAAGAAGTTAGGTAAGTAATATTATACATGCACATGATCCAAAACCTCAGTATCGCCTGATATTTATGTGTTCTTTGTATATATAGGTTACACAGCTTCCTGGTAAGATTTTGATGCCGACTTAGACCAATTTGAAGAAGCAAGTCCTCAAATAGCCGCGTGGATTGATCGAATCCCAAAGAAGAAGTGGAGTCTAGCTTATGATGAGGAGGGACGAAGGTTTGGTCATATGACAACTAATCTATATGAGGTTTTCAACAAGGTACTTAAAGGCACCAGAAACCTTCCTATCACGTCACTTGTCCGGTTCAGATACGCTTGACTAGTTTCATATTTTTTGCAACATCATCAGGAGGCCCGTGAAGAGTTGGCGAGAGGTAATCAATTCGCCAAAGTAGCGTGGCAAAAATATTTGACGAGGATAGATAAATCCACGACACATTCAATAACTGCTTACGACGCACTGTACACAAGATTTGAGATGCAAGAGTCGTACAACATATGTACTCATCAGGGAGGGAAGAAATAGTGGGTGTCGTTATCAGAAAGAAAATGTCAGTATGGTGAGTTCACTGCAATGAGGTTCCCTTGTAGTCATGTGGTTGCAGCTTGCTGGTCTATACATGTCGATGTCACCCAATATGTAGACCCTGTGTATAGTATCGCGTATCAATCTTAAGTGTATTCAGCCCTGTGGTATCCAATTGGAAATGAGGACTTCATACCACCAACTGGACAGCCATCGATCATCCCAGATGTTTCGCAAAGACGCACAAGAGGACGGTCTAAGTCTACACGCATTCGCAACGAAATGGATTCGTGGGAAGGATCGACCAGTCGAACAAAATGTGGTTATTGTAAGGTGGTTGGTCACAATAGGTGAAATTGTCCTTCACGGTTCCAGGATTATTGATGTGTACGTATGAAATGTATGTCAATTTTTAAGTTAATATGTTTGAAATTGTACAACAATTTCGCTAAACAACATTTTTCGTTATGTAAATGAAGAATGCAATCATCGATTAATAAACAACAAATATCCAACACGATTATCGAACCACACTCATCCAAATAATACACTGCATGAAAATAAAACAAACAAGTAAGAAAACATAATATAATTGCAGATCAGTGATCGACTTCGTGGTCTCCATGATATCCCCCATATCAGCTCATGTCATGCTCATACAGTGACAGATGACATCGATGACGTGCACCCCTCACTGGATTTCTCCTAATCAGTTGGTCAGGGTCGTCATCACCATGATCGTCACCGGCGTCATCGCCCCCCTGCATTGTCGTCGCTAAAAAATCTGAAACAGGGTCACCGAAACTGCCGGATGGTGGGGATTGCATCTGATGTGTCGAGTGTGCAATGGGAGTCATAAATACAGGCTCCGGCTCCGATGTCGGCTGCGCAGGCCTATACATATCTGTCAAGCCCAATGGGGCCTGCGAACCAGGCCCAGTTGCATACATAGGATAAGACGGAAATGCAAACCCATGCTGCAGCATCGACGACACTGTAAACCATGGGGGTACTGCGATGGAGGAAACGTGTCTTGTGCATTGCTAGACGATCCTGCTTGAAAATGCGGGGGCCAGAAGTACTGATGTGATGGTCTGGAAGGGTAGCCGGGTGCGTAGAAGATGCCTGTAGGACGAGGAGGAATAGGTGGTACAATGACGGGTGTATCAACAACAGGCGGGGTTGAGTGGTGGAGGGGTAACCCCTTGTGACGGGCACGCCGATTAATACGAACCACCGGTGGCGGCGCCTCGGTCTGACAACGAACAGGTGAAGCTGCAATATCTCCAGAATCTTTCACTTTGTCCAAGTCATCACATGAAGCTAGAAGCCGAAGAGCCTCGATACACCTGACTCATGTCGAATGCCCGCTGTGTCTGCGACTCAGGCGATGCCATATGCACAATTTTCTCAGCACGATCAGTCTGCATATTAACTATTAGTAGGCATGCACAATATTATGTAAATATTAGGAAATAAAAAATTGATTAACATACTAACCACATGTGCATTGAACGCAGCTCTCCGAGTCATTCAACGATGTGTGACAGAGTAGTACCACTACATGTATTCACTGTTTACAGATAAATACCCGTCTCGCCTCATAGGAGTTAGATCCTGCAAGACAAGGACATCTCTATTTGCCCATTGGGCAATGTAAAAAGCATGTCGCTGCCTCCAATCGACCTCTATCTTTCCGGTAATACTGATTGTCAACAGCTCACTACAATTAATCGGCTCCCCTGGGATATGCTGGTCAAACCCAAACTGTTGTAGAACACGATCCGACTGCTGTATATAACAATCTCATAACAAATTAATGGACAAACGGCCAACCAGCATCTAGCCATGTCAACATCCGCTGGATGAACTAGGTCAACAATATCGTATGGCCTCCACCGAATGTCTCCCCTACGCATGACATCCATGTAATGACGATATCTGCGTATATGGCTGTATCTGGTTTGACACGTGTCGTACACATTAAACCTGCAACAACAAAGTATTAGCAACAACAACATAAACTCCCCATAATTAGAAACCCACAATTGCAATACCTGTTGCCATAAATCTTGCGCTAAAGGACATCTTGATCGTCAACCCGCGGAAGGTCCAAAAAGATAGTGGGGAATCTGGTCCAAGCCCACAACTGCAACAACAGTGCATATCCACCCCATCTCATGATGTGATGCACGTGTAGCCCTACATAACTCCTCGTGCAACGCTGCAAGCACAACAAATCCCTAACTGAAAGTAGCAATGCGCTCGAAATCGTCCAGAAAAAGCAAATACCGAGCTGGCACAAAGCTGGAGGCAGTGTCTACAAACAACATCTCGCCTAAAATGTGCAATATGAGTGCACGAGTGTATCTGACGCGTCCCACTTCAGTGCCAGCATGGACGGTATAATCATCGAACTGCTCCCGTAAATAGTGCAGCCCCAATAAACCTCCACGTAAATCACGACCTGCAGTAGGCTGAACCCCTAAAAGGTCACCAACTATCTCGCGAAAGTTGTGTGTCCGTGGCGGCCTGAGACCACCTTACCATCTGTCAACAGCCCCAACAGATGGTGTATATCCTCTAGGGTGATGGTCACTTCACCCATGATCATATGGAACGTCCTTGTCTCAGGGCGCCATCTCTCAACAAGGTTTGAGACAAGGTGGTGATCGATCTGAAATAGTACATTCTACCTCAGTTACATATATGTTACAATACAATCGTAATACCATTATATATTATACACGATGGTTACCTCGTGGTTGTGCAGACGCGCAACATGGTAAAAAGCCGCCTGTATAAGCCACGGGTGGATGTCCTCAAGTATAGCCTGATGATCATGTGTCGCAACATGTCGCACATTAAGGACACGATCGCGCGTCGTCGCATCCCCCTACGAATTCCACACATTCGTGGAAACGTGTCTATCCTGTAACGTCTGAAGAGTGCGTACAGATGGGCTCGGGTCAATGACGCTCATTGTAGACTCAGTCGCTGGAGGTGCTGGCATATCTTCATGGTGATCCATCCTAATGTTTCAAACCTAAAACCTATATTTTAACAAAATATTTTTATAATAATAAATTTAAAATATATATTCTACCAAAAATATATATAATAAGAAATTTTAAAAATAACTCTACAAATATATATATATATATATATATGAATTATAATAATAAATTACAAATATTAAAGATTACAAAATTAAATATATATAATAATAAATAATACAACAAAAAATAACAATAATAATTTTTAACTATATATCTTCTAACCTATTGTTTCACACTTACAACATATATTTGAACAAAACAAATATATAATAATAAATTATAAAAAATAAATAATACAAAAATATATATGAATTATAATAACGAAACAATCATAAAATAAAATAATCGTCTATCCTATAAATTAACAATCCTAATTTTTAACTACTTATCCTATAACCTAATGTTTCAAACCTAATACATATATATT
>PYAF01004271.1:80263-112698 GCA_007407185.1 Glycine tomentella | reverse complement strand
AATAATACAAAATTATACATATCAAATATAAGAACCAAATAATCACAAACAAAAAATATCGTCTATCCTATAAATTAATAGTCCTAATTTTTAACTACATATCCTCTAACCTAATGTTTCAAACCTAATACCTATATATTAATACAATAAATGCATTAAAATAAATTACAAAAAATAAATAATACAAAATTATACATATCAAATATAAGAACCAAATAATCACAAATAAAAAATATTGTCTATCCTATAAATTAACAATCCTAATTTTTAACTACATATCCTCTAACCTAATGTTTCAAACCTAATACCTATATATCAATACAATAAATTCATTAAAATAAATTACAAAAAATAAATAATAAAAAAATAGAACTTACTTGTAATGAAAAAAACACAAGCAGAGTCGTCACAGAGGGTCACTTTTAGAATTTTAGAATGAAAAAGATAGAATGAAGGAGTGAAAAATGAAGGAGGAGGAAGGGGTTTAAAAAGAGTGTCACGTAGACGTATTTCGCTAGGTCTGCAATGAAATACGTCCACGTCTGCCACGTGGACATAACGGTCCTTTTTTTTTGGTAACCGTAACACGTATTTCGTTGGGGGGCCAAGCGAAATACGTGTCTGTCACGTGTTTCTGACAGTTGTTGACCATGTAATTCGCTAGGCCTTGTAGTGAATTGTGTGGTTACCAGAATTGCGTCACGTCATCGTCCCTATTTCGCTGGAGGGGGTAGCGAAATACGTCATGTGGCACTATGGTAAAACTTACTATTGGCGTGATATTCAGGAAAATAATTTTTTTATTTCTGGCAGGTCAAAGTCTCTTCACATAGTTCTCCTTGTTAGCATCAATGAAGGCAAAGTCATAAGATCCTTCATTTGCAGGCTGCACCCAAATATTCAGATAAGTTTTTAGAAAAAAAAGAATAGCATTCACATAGTCTTGGAATTTTAAGTTCGAGATTAATTCAATCTCAAAAGTTACTTTAACGGTTGACTCTTATTATTTTGGCTTATATCATTAGTCACACTGAAAACTAGACATATTGCACATGAAATTTACAGGAATAAACATGTGAGTAATTTGATAACAATTTGATAAAAATTAATCTGATAGATCCAATAACAAACAATTAGAATTTTGGTTTGTGCTAACTCAACCTAAAAATCTAGCTTATAAAATGAGAATTGTTCCTACTTGTATTCAATAATAGTTAGGCTATATAATATGGAATTTCCAATATACAAAAAGAAACATGCTTACATCTTCAAGTAGTTTATCCAAAATTGGTCGCGCTGGAGACTCTATGAAATCAATCTTGTGCTCAATTCCAGCCTTTTTGATGACTAGTAAACCAAGCTCATAAGCTTTCCTGTCAATATCTATGGCTGTAATCTGCAACAACAAATTAATTTTCAGTTGGCAATTAGCCTATTTCTATTAAATAAAGAGATGTTGGATATTTAAGCATGCAAACCTTTCCATCATCAGGAAAGTTGATTGCGGTGAGGAGTAGGGAGTAACCCGTAAACACTCCCACTTCAATGGTCTTTATATTTTTTTTTTTTACTTTTATCCTCAATATATTTATTTATTTTTTTATTACTTTTTTAAAATAAATCATGCTTTTATTATTTTCTTTCATTTTATACTTTATAGCTACTTCAATAACTAGTTTTACTAAACACTTATAATTTAATAAGTCGATTTTTCAGTTTTAAGCTACCAACTTGCTTTCTAGTTTCTATCTAGTTTTTCAACTAGTTTTGCCAAACATAACTTATATTAAGGAGGGTGTATTGGATTAGGATTTCAAATAATTTTAAAAGATTTTTTTTTTAATAAAAAGTCTTGTGGTATTCAATCAGGATTTTTAGATGATATAATTAAGTCTTGTGGTATTCAATTAAGACTTTTTAATGAGGACAACAAAATCCATAGTATTCAAGTAGGATTTTTTTATAATTTATAAAAAGTTTTTTTGTATTAAAAAATATACAAATTTCGATGTATTATTTTTTAAGAAGAAATTCAATGAATTTCATTAGACTTTTTTTTAGTATAAAACATCTATCAAACAATTTCACAAAAATCCTTGAGATTTTACTATATTTTTTTCTTTCTTTTTTTACTGGTTATCGAACTTTCTTTTCTCTCATCTCATATATTTTCTTCTCTCTTTAATATTCTTCAGCTAGTAAAAAAACTAATTGAAATGTCTTGTCGAATATAATCATAGTCAAAATGGATAAATTTTAGACATTTATTGAGATGGAATTGAAATTAAAGTATTTATGTGCAATAAGAAAAAATAATGCTTCAATAAAAGAAAAAAATTGTTTAAGAATTAATGGAACAAAATTAAAACTTAAGATATTTATTTTAAAAATATAATTAAGGCTTAATTATTATTTTTTTAAAAGGAAGATTAAGTACTTTTCCCCAAAATAAATACAAATAAAGTGTGGGAGTTTTTTTTTTTAGAAAAAGGAAAGTGTGGGAGTTGATGACCTTATATCTACAAACCTATTCATAAGTTTTGCAATGAATTATTTAGAGACCACATGATCAATCCAGACGAATTGGACCACGCTCCTTCCTCACCAGCACATAAGGCTAAAGTTGTGTGTTCGCAAAAACGTGCACTTACACACAAAAACTCCAAATCTTAATATTGATATCATATAGTAGTTGTTATAAAAAAAAGTATTAACTTCTACGAAAGCTATGCTTAATTTTAGTCACTTACCTCTAGACGTTATTAGAAAGTACATAAGATTATTAAACCAAATTATTTGTCCAATTTTTCATTAAAAAAATCATTAAAGTCTATGAATTCAGCGTTCTTTTCTTCTTTTGGTGTACTATGAAATTATGAATTCAGCGTTGAAGTCTATGAATTCGCGCATTATGGACTTAAAAGGCAAACGGGCCTCGTTTTTCTTTTCTTGAACAAAACACACGTCAAGTTTATAACATGACATGCCACTTTATGCCGCACTCTGTCAAATTTGTGTTGCTGTTAGATAGACATGTAATCTCTTCTTGCACTACTAGCTCTTGGGTTGTAAAATCACGACGTGAATATGATTATCACATGGGTTGAACTACTGGCATGGCTCCCCAAAGAAATAATCCTACTAGTACTAGCATAAAACTTAGAGAATGAAATGAATATGGAGTTACTGAGCAGAAGTGTATGAATGAATGTAACATTAATCAACTGAGTTGAATGAACATACAATGCATTCGGTGAATATTTACAGTGAAATATTCAACTATGTGCAATAGTCCTCAAATAGAGATGTACCAAAAATGAGATAGTAAAACCTATACACTCTGACTCAGTTAACAAACAAAAAAAATATAAGTCCCATCCTTATTCCTCAAATGCTTAGAATCTAAAATCACGTATCTATATGTAACACAATACAGGAGACTGCAGAAGAAAGATAAACCATCAAGACTATGTCCGGCTAGCTATGTTGCTATATGTAAGCGAGATTTATTGACGACCCTTCTTAAGAGACAGGAAGTGGGCAGCAAAAGAATCATAGTCGGGTAACTTTGGATGAACGTGCCCAACCTTCTGCTTAGAGGAAGTATCTACATCATCCTCTTGGCCCTCTTCATTATCTTGTATCACTGTTTTAGGAGAACTGGAAGGTTGCACCCTTGCAGATGATTTTGAAATTTCCCCATCCAAGGATCTATTAGGTTCTGAAATTGTCTCAGATGCTTTGTTTTTGGCTGATCCAGACTTAGATCCTGTCCTATTTTCAGAGCTCTTCATTATGGTTGAAGCATTCTGATTATTACTCTCATAAGAAGTCCTTGAAGATTTCCATCCGAGTGTTGTAGCAGGAGTCACAGAAGCCTTGGATAAAGGAGCATCTCTTGCGCTTAAACCTGCAGCAGCTTTAGAAGAAGCTGATGTCCTTCGAGATATTCCACTAACAGGACGGGCAAGACTAGGTGAATTTTGTTTAGTAAGTTCATCTTCAGAATCACTATTATCAGAATTAAAGTAAGTAACAGAGGCCCTTGAGCTTGATTTCTTTTTTACTTCACTTTGCTCTTTCTGAATGCGAGATTCATTAGTTCTAGCACGAGTCTCTTGTGATTTTGCAACCATACGATAACTATCAGAATCAGAAGGTATGTTGTGCGCTCCCAGGCCCATAGTCCTGTTTCCTCTGCTCACTTCCCTCGTGTACTTGTCCTGAACAGGAGCATCAGAACCAGTTGAAGTCCTCACTGTAGGAAAAGATCTTTCATTCTGGACTGAAGCATCCCCAAATGAAGATGAAACATCATCCAGGGTATTATTAATATAAGGTGGTCGCTTGAAGCCTTTATTGCGAAAACCACCCTTCAAGGTATAGCTTAATTCCTTGCCACACTCTATACTATATTCCTTCAGAGTTTCAGTATCATTGTTTGCCTCAATATCCAAACCCGATATAGAGCTTCTTTCCTTTGTAGGTGGCTGACTGGGTGGCAAGTCATCATAACCCAAATTCTTTTCTGACACAGTAGTGGTGTCTACCCTTCTTTCAAAATGCTCTTCCACAGTATCTGAATCAACTGACAAAGGTGACAACCAAGACTTTCTATCAGTGCCCACATTTTTATCATTTCTTGATGAGGACCCTGGAGTCCGATAATAATCCGAGAGCCCAGAAACCTTAGACTTGTTGACAAAACTCATGTCGCTATCTGAACCTGGGTCATCTGAATCATCAAAAGTGACAGGTGGCAAGTCTTCTTTTTCAGAAGAAACTGCAGACGTCAATCTTTCAGAAATCACAGAAAAATGTGATGGTGTACTAGAACTTGTCACTTTCTCATCAATGTTTTGTCCATCGCTCCAAGAATTTGTATTTTCAAATGGATCAACTTGTGATTTGTTAGCAGGGGATGAGACGAACAAACTAGATCCCTCACCATTGTACTTTTTATCAACATCAAATTTATGATCATCATCCTCTGATCCAGAATCATCAAATACAACAGTAGTATCATTATAAGAACTTGTTTCCATAATGTTTCTCTGAGTGTTTACTTCATCAGTAACAAAAGGGTCTCCCACAGCTTTGTTCCTCGTATTCCAGTCATCCAAGTCCAAACTATCATTGTGATCATCAGTTGGAGTAATGAAATGATAAGAGGAAACTTTACTAGATTGTCCATTTGTCCTTGCATCTCCAAAGGGATAATTGTTTTCAGCATTCAAATCACTGTCATCATATAGGTCAGTCACAAAATCTTCTTCACTTCTGCCTGCTTGCGTTTTTATACCCATTTCATGTAAGTCACTACTCTTTTGCCCAAATGAGTTATTGTGCTGATATATATCAGCCATTTGATTACCATCAGTAAATGGTTTATCATCACGAAAAGCACTACCAGACATCAATGAAGCTGACTGGGCATGTCTCACCACATTCTCATGACTATTCCTGTAATATTCATTGGGCGGTCCTACCAGATTATCTTGTTCTGTAGCAGTAATTTGTTCATTGTGCATACCAGAACTGCTTCTATGGAAGTTAGTATCAGGACTTGTAGAAACATTTTTGTCATCATGAAAAGTGTATTCTTGGGGTCTTTCATCTCTCAACCTGCTTCCAGAAGAACTACGTGATCCACTGGAATACTGCCTTGTCATGTTTTCACGGTTTGAAAGTTCTGCAGCTGCCCTGGCAGCCATGCTAGCACGTTCTGCAGATTCTGCAGCTGCCTGCGCAGCAGAGGCAGCATCCTTGAATTCCATGTTCCAATTCTGCTTATTCATAGGAAAAGAACCATTGTTTCCTGAGTATGAATCTTGAAATTTTGTTTCTTGACTTTCAGTTCCTGTAAGAAAGAATCCCAAATATTCAGGTAATAGACACAACAGGAGCCCATAAATTCAGGTGTAAGCAGTAAGCACCATCTTCACAAAAATACCTGAAGATCTGACTTCTAAATTGGACACGCCTGATGTTGTTGATTGATCCTTTCTGGCAGCACCACTTGCAGTCTGCTCATATGAATTTGTAGATGCATGATGCACTGGTTTAACTTGCGAGGAAGCATGTAAATTGGAAGGACCCTTTTCATCATGAGCAGGTGGAACATGAATTTGAGAAGGTTCAGCATAAGCAGCCTTCTCAGAAGTACTTGGCCCAACCTTAACATATACATATAATGTCAAAAAATATAATCCAACAAGCATTTTGTATCAAAATAAACCAAAGAAAAACCACAACTAGTAAGGCCTACCAAAAAGTCTTGAGAAGACTTTACATCATTTTCTCCATATGACTCGGGTTCCCATTTGATATTATGCTCCTCGGCAATTGCAGCCAGTATTTTTATCTTGGTTGGACCATCAGGCGCTTTGGCAGACAATTTCTCAACCAACTGAAAAGACAAAGATTGAATTAGAAACAAGCTTTAACATGATCCTATCCAACTACAAGCAGGTACTTGCCATGCGATTTACACCACAGTCAGGGCGTAATTCAATAGCTGCTGAGACAAATTCTTTTCCGTACTTAGATGTGATTTGCTTCTTCACATCCACGAGCTCTGGTATGTCTGAACATCTTGGAGATGCAAATATTACACTTGAAACTGCTTCCTTCAAGTCAATGGGGCAGTTTCTGAAAATGTTAAATAAGGAGAAATGATAATGGCATCAATGCAATGAGAATGTACAATCATAGAGAACAAACTTATAAACTATATGAACAACAATAACAACAAGAACGTTTACATGAATGACTGATATAGAATACAAATTCAAACATGATTTTAAGTTTTTAACAACAAAACATCACAAATTCCGTAAGTCATTCCTAAAATCATTGGAATGAAGCTAACAAGGTGGCACACTAGCATGTTACATAATCAGTTGAGGATGATTCTTGATCCAGGGCTTTGCTACTGTATCTGTACCAAATGCACCATTTAATATTCTTCCATAATACCTTATGCAATGGCATAAAAGATAAAAACTCATTGGTAAATGCTATATCTAGATATAAAGGCTTAAGTTTTCATAAGAAATCATATTTACCAGGACAGAAATAGTGAGATGTTATTTTACCCCAAGGGTCTTTTTCCTTTGCTAGATCTTATGATCAAAAGCCCAAGTATAACACTTTAACTTGAACCACCTGAGCTATACTATACAATTAGCATATTCTCTTTAAAAGTATAAAAGAAATAGTTTCTCCTAAAGTGATCGCTTAAAAACCCTAACAAAAGGGAAAAAGGAAAAGTTTATGTTCCCTCTCCCTAAAACAGCAAAGACATTTGTAAACAATGAAGACTGTTGAGCTAAATGATATGAAAAAAAGTAAACAAAGTAAAATGTGCTAAAAAGAAAGAATGGTTCAAATACTTTTGTGATTCGATCATGGGCAAGCGTGCGGCGATAAGTTCACAGTATATCTCAACAAGATCATAAGCTGCCATCGTCTTCTCTTCCCTGACAACATGTTCAACCTGAACACCAAACAGACCAAAAGTCAAAGGAAAAAAAATCTATCATTAGTCATTTCTATATTATCAACACAAACAGAATCCCCCCAAAATAAAAAGGAATAGAAAATAAAAATCTCAATTGTGACATCAAACATAAAACAACATAAAATCGATGAAAAAACAAAAGGTGTTATTGATGTTATGCGTTACCCGGATTCTAGCAGTTCGGTCCTGACCAGACTCAAGCAATTGAGCCAACTCTCTCTTGAGTTGATTTATTTGGGCTTCTCTCTTGTTCTTCAAAAGCTTTATGCGTGAAACGGCGAGCTTCAATGCCGTTTTGCTGCATCAAACAAAACAAAACAAATTCGATTCAACAAAACCTTCTCTACCAATCTCACTGGCTTCAACCAAAACCATACAAATTGAAATTGAAATAGATGGATCGAAGACGTACCACTTTGCAGGCTTGAAGCTTCTATGCAACATGCTTTGCGCAACACAGGAACTGAAGAACTAACGATTCTTTTGATTTATTTATGAAAGAATAACTATGATGAGGCTTGGTTTCGTGCTGAATAGAAAAACAAATTAATTAATTAATTAATTAATTAACCGAAGAAGATGAAGAAGAGAAAAGGACCTTGCAGGCGAAGAAGAGGGAAAAACGAGTAAAATTGTTTATTGGAATTGAACTTTCGTCGAAACCTGACAAACGAATACGAGACGAAGAAACCTTTCTCTATCTTCTACGCCATCGAAGGAATAATTTCGTATGGGAAGGCGCACGGAAGTAGTAGTGGATCTCGCTTGAAATTTCTCTTTGTTCATTTTAAATCCTTTTATTATTTTTTTACGGGTAAATATTAAAAAGTTTTTTAAAATATTTTTAAGATGGTGTTAATTGTGAAAAAAATCATATTTATTCTTCTAAGATAATTTATTATTATAAATTATCAATTTTATTAAATGATTTTATTAACAAATAAATATTTTAAGATGAGAAATATAATTCATTCTTGATTATAAGTTTTTTTTAATCAAATAAATAAGTTCATAATTTTCAACTTATTAAAAAATTATCTAATTTTTAATACATATGTTGATAGTAATTTTGATAAAAAAATATCCATAGTTGCATTATATAGTGATTTGTAAGATAATTTTTAAGTAGATTTTATGATTATTTTTATTTAAAAGTTAATTTTAATAATCAATAAATTTCGAATTAACCAAAAGTAGAGATTGAAATAATAAAGATTTTGAGAATAAATAGAGATTCGAAAAAGTAAATAGTTTAAAAAGTTGCACTAAAGTATAAAAGAAAACGAATTCATAAAAAAGTGGAAATGGATATATACACATTGATTTTCTGAATCAATAGTCAATTTCAATGTATACTTTATTGGTGTTTGCAAAAATAAATGATAATGATTTAATCGACCAAATATTGACTTCTAATAATAACGGTCAAAATCTATGATTTTGACTGTATACAAAAGTAAAAAAATACAACTAATTTTTTGAATTTTAAAACGATTTTGTTTTTAAACGCTTTAATTTGTCATATGTCATACGTGTTTTAATAAAATCATCAAAAACATTAATTTTTTGTTGAAATAAATTCTTTTGATGGCTTATAAAACTTCTCAAATATTATTCCAGCTTCAACATACTTTATGTTTTCCTTCAAGACAAGCTCATCGAAATTATACAAGATTTGTAATTTAGATCAATTATATATAACTAAGATAACATATGTTAAATATATTTATTTTTATGATATATAAAAAATGCTTAATTATTATTTTAGTCTTTGAATTTGGGGTAAATGCTTTTTTTAGTTCCTGAAATTAAAAAATATTTTTTTTAATTCCTAAAATTAAAAAAATTACATTTTAATCTCTAACATAATAAATTGATACTTTATAATAATTTTTAATTGTCTTGAATTAAATTTTATTCTTTAATTGCTTGAATTTGTATTTGAAAACTGTCACAAAGTACTAAAAAAATTTACCACAAAATACCTAAAAATCACCATAAAATGACAATTTATTATGCCAAAGATTAAAAAAATAATTTTCAAAATTAAGGAATTAAAAATGCATTTTTAAGTTTTAGGGACTAAAAAAACACACCCAAACATCAAAAACTAAAATAATAATTAAACCTTAAAAAAATTACAGAAATATAAATTATTCGTTTCTCTCTTACAAATTTAAAACTCTTATTATTATATGCTGTAGAAAACTTTTTTATTCTTTTTATCTATTGAGTTTAGTACTTGGAGTTACTGAGTTAGGTTCCACTAGGACTACGTTATTTTATCAATAATAATAAACATGTCGTGTCACTCACACAAGAAAGTAAACATATCTATATTTGTGCTGACAAGTCACGAGAGACGAGTGCATCTATTGAATCTGATCCATTTTATTGGCAAAAAACGAAATTAAAAAAGTTAAGGACATAAACTACAATTTAGAAAGTAATATTGATTTTATTTTATTTTTTGTGAAGAAGGATAGAAAGTAATATGATGGGAAAAAAGTAAGAAATGAATAAAAAATAAAAAAATAAAGATACCGTGTTCTAATTAAAGAAAAGAAAGGAAAAACGAAAAAGTATTTAATTTCCTTTTTTAATGACCGGTAAGGTAGTTGATCTTAATCATTTTACTTTGAAAAAAAAAAGATAATGGTCCTTTATTCCTTGCATCTCTACTTTTAATTATACTATATTATTATTATTATTATTATTATTATTATTATTATTATTATTATTATTATTATTATTATGTTGTGTTAAGTATTAGTTTTTTTTATGATAAAAGAACTTTTTTAACTACCTTTTTATTAAAAAATTGCTCAAAGCATAACTGAATAAGACTTTTAGTAAAAATTTAAACCGTAAAAAAATGAAATAAAATATTAATCCTTGTTAATAAAAAAACAAAAATTGAAATAAAAAAATTACAAAACGTAATGTTCACATGGCACGACTTTTTTTCATTGTTTCGATTTCCGTAGTTGAACCAATAACCGATGAAATAAATATATTAAATCAATAGAGTAAAACAATATTTATTTCACTATAGAATTCTATTGTATTTAATGCATGGAACATGATGATTCTCATTCTTTTGTAAAAGCAATCCAAGTGTTTTTTTTTTTTAAACTGAGTTTCAAGATACAACTAATATTTATTGTAGAAAAAAGATAAAATTTTCATTACCATCACACTTTTGAAGATAACCAAACCAAACATTACCAAAATGAGTTTATTATGAGTACGTTCAATATCCAAAGTATTTGTTCAACTGATAACAAGCATGCTCAAATATATATATATAGCGGAAGCAATTCATAAAAAAATATATAGTGGAAGCAGATTAGGACAAGAAATACATGCATAATTACATAAAAAATGTCTATCTCATATTAAGTGAGATGTGGGATAATATGTACCAAGAGCCATATGCATCTGCTATAAATTAAGACACAGCAGAGGATTATTACGGCCACGTAGAAAAGAAAATAAGACACTTGTTCCTCCTTTTGTATAAAAAAAACCATTGTCAAGAAATAATTTTGATCTTTTCCACTCGTCAAATTGTTGATCAAGAAAAATAATATTATTCCTGGCGTTCCACAAACACAAGTACGTTGTGTGCCACATCGTTTGAGGAATGGCCATGTCGATACCCATCCATTTGAATATACCGTACAAGATAAGCGAAGTTTCCGGACATACTCTCCATGAATAAACTGCTCAAAGTCTTTTGAAAATAATCTTATTTCACACATGATTAAACATTGTATATAAATGTTTTTTTTAGTTTCTTTTACCATGCTCAACCAAGTAGATATGATCCTCTCTCTCCGATGAGAAAACAAAACAAACAAGCCTTTTAAACAAGAAATTTTATTGTAACTAATCACGATTTCTTGAAATCATGACGGTATAAAGGAAATAAAAAATTAACAATGTTTTTTATCATTCAGAAAAATAACAAAACTAAAAGCAGAGGAACAAAGTTCCGGCAGCATCAGGTGCTAAAAACGAAAAAAGAAAAGTTGGACATGAATCCCGTTGAACAAACATAACTGAGATCGATAATCATGATTGGCTAAGGAGTCTGTAGCATTACCCTCTCGGTACGTATGGTTGAATCTCAAACTCCAAGGCCTTGAGATGAAGATGCGAATCAAAGAGATGATAGGAAAAAAAATTGACAAATGAGTTTGCTCATACTATTTTAGTGTAGTTTTTATTTAGTAGTGAAAGGAAACTTATTTAGTGTATTTTGATTAAATACTTAATAAATAAACTCTTATTTAGTGATAGCTTATTCATAATTTTGATTGTAAAATTTATTGGAATAAATTGCAAAGAGCTTATTTTCATAAGCTTTTCTATGAAATTTATTTAAATAAACTAAAATTAATTATAAGATTATTCACTACTTTTGTACGTTTAAATAAGTTCTTAATGGTGAACGATTTTGTTTTGCTTTCAATTGAGTATTATTTAAAATAGATAATTAAATCCCTTAAATATGTTGTTATGATTTAATTCTTAATTGTAATTCTACTCTTAGGTGTATATAAGGAAAAGACTTTTGTGTGAGAAGTTCACCTCAATATTGTCTATACCTTTTCAGAAGAAATCAATGCCTAACTGATTACTGAAACGAAAAAACTTACAAGAGACAGTATTTTTTTTCTTAATTATAATTAGAGATCCACAAAAAAAAAAAAAAAAAAAAAACTATAATTTGAGACTTTCTTAACAACCAAACACACAAGTTGCGTATCAGATTAGTTCACTGTCTCTCCAATTCAAAAACAGAACCAGTAACTAAAGATTAGAGTCACATCCTTCAAGATGTTGAAAGAAAGCTAAAAAAAATTATCCCCCATAACCTCAAGGGGATATGTAATGTAATCATTTTTTTAATGCATAATCGTGTTAATCAAAAAAATTGCGTTAGACTACATGTCATGTTAGGAAAATTGTAAAGCCTCATTCACTCCTTTCTGATTCACCTATCCCCTTCAGTCCACCACATTAATGAAACCAAAACTATAACAGCAATAACAGTAATATAATTTTATCATTCTATGAATTTTCACTTTTTTGAGAGACGATTTTGTCATTTCTTCTAATAACGATAGTGATTAGATGGTTGTCCAAAAGAAACTATTGAGTTCTTTTGTGATATCATAAATTAAATGATAAGTTAAGAACATAGAAAATCCATAAAATGGTGTAACCATGTCCAACAGGATCATATATAAGATCAAGTTTCCCAAATGAATCAAGAGATCGAAGTTTGTTAATGGGGAAGGAGTAAGTAAGGATTACATCAAGAGGGTTAGTTTCAGTTTGTTAGTGAGGAACGGAGTAGTCACCCAATTGGCTGAGCAAGATGGCCAAGTCCATGCCTCTTATCATCGTAGGTGCAGCTCTGCTGTAGGGACACTCCTTGGAAAATCCAACCTTACCAGATTTCAGTTCCCTAGTCAGGCAATTCTTTAATCTCTTATGGCATTTCACATGAGTCATTCCTGTACGTAAAACCAAATTTAGTTAGTCTAAATTAAGCAATCTTCTGAAGAGAAACAAAACAAGCTAATAGAAAAATGTAGAAATTAGTAATTATGACTGGATGTCCTTTTCAATCATAGATTTCCTGACATAAGAATTAAAGTTTCGGAAGAATGAAATATACCCAACAAGCTTTTTTAAGCATTCTCAATACACACCAAGAGTTGGTTTCCAATTGGAACAATTTACGGAATTGATTCAATTCAACACGAGATGAACCAAAGAATAAAAGAAATTTAGAGAGGGTCACAGTAGGATTGGTGTTCCTGCTGATAATGCACTCATATGTAATTTAAAACCATGCACTCATCAAAAGACTTAAGACATAAACACGTACTAGCACCAGAGAATTCAATAGATGACACCAGCAATTAGGAAATAGAAATAAATAAATTTGATGTGTAAAATGGGTTTGGACAAATAGGAAAGGACGGGAAATACCGAATTTGTCAACGCAGTTGTCATGGGCCATGCAGCAAGCATCAAGATCATCGCATGGTTTCTCGCCAGCACAACCCCAATACCCTGCCCCGCAATACTTGCCGTATTTGATTCCGATCGCTGATTTTGATCAAACAAACCCAAATTAATTTTAAATCAATCTTTGCATCAACTCAACTAATTAAATTAATTGATAGATTAATCTTACTGTCGCATTGCTCCACAATGCATGTGGTGCTGCAGTTTCCCTGATCGGAGCAGCAGACAAAGGAGGATTCCGAATGACGCAGCGGCGCGTGACATGTTTGTGGGAAGAATTAAAGAAAAAGGGTGGTCATGGTTAACCTAAGTCTCCTAAAATAAGGTTGGTTGGTTGTTTTGTTATATTTATATTTGGTTGCAAGACATGCCAAAATTACCAAATCACCCTCCAGATATTACAACACAGTGCACATCCATTTCCCTCTTCCCTTCCTTATCTTCTTTTAAGATTACCAATTGCGGCTTCGTTATATTTAGTTTTTACTTAATTTAGATGGATGATGGATGATGATGGGATGCTACATTAAAGATACTTTTGTCCTTTTTAATTCAAAAATGGTATTCTCTTTACTTTTTCATGCATTCATTTCTAACTAAAGAACCAAACAAATGAAGAGCTCATATTTCTCTTCTTAATTTCCTTTCTTTTCTTCAATTTATTCTATTTTCATTAATACTAAATAAAGGCTTAAGTGGAATTAGTGAGTACATTTGTAATGTGTGTCAAATTGCATTCTTAACATTAAAGTTGAATAATCTACTAAGGCCGGCCTAATGTTGAAAATGAAATAATATACATGAAATTATAAGTTTAAATCTTAGTGCAATCATTGTATACCAATTAAAAATTGTCATGGAGACTGATGGTTGACGAATCTCCAACGACAATATTATAGCATTAGCATGGCAATCAAACTTTACATAATTTTTCTACGGACAACAATATTGTCTCTGCATTCACTTCTCACTTTTCTTGCATTCATCTTTTCGCTTTCATTTTGTTCTTAAGAGAGAGTAATTAAAGAAAACAAGAGAATAGAAATTGGAAACATCTCCCGGCTGTTTTTAGTTTTTTAGTTTTTAAAACATTGTTTCAAAAGTAGTTTTCAATACACATTTAATTTTATATTAGAAATTGAGTGTTAAACACTGTAAAATTGTCTTTCAAAATAGTTTTTAAAATCAAAATATGAGAAGAGAAACAAGCAGGCCCTAAGTGTTAGAAATGGAGGAGGTGTTGTGTTGACCTTTACAACTGTGTGAACAAGAAATAGGGAGAAGTTTTTTCTCTTAACAGCGCTGGTTGTGTACTGGGCCAAAAAATATACTAAGCCCATGTAGAGAAAAACCCAACACCTAAATATCAGAAATTACTTAAGGTGCCCCATTATTTGCTTGCTGCACTCCAAGTATATTACAAATTCAGCAATCTTATATTATAGATTGTCCAATTCATAATACACTTGTAATTCACCAAGCAAATAAAGGAGTGTGTTAAATAATTTATGTAAATATTGAGTAAAACTTAATGAATCAAAAGTTATTAATAGACCAAAGGTTGGACAGTTGTTTCGAGCCTAAAAGTTATTAAATTATAAACAGAATAGTCAATATAAATAAATAATTTGAAACAAATATATTAAAAACTATATAATAATAATAATAATCTATACAATTGTATAAATGAATACCTAAATCTTATAATAGAAATAGAAATTCCCATTTTGTAATGCATTTTGTTAATGAACAATGGTAGTTTCTTGGGGTCAAATCGTCTAAGGGATCAATGTCCAGCGAAGACATAAGTGGATGCAGTGATGTTTGGAGGTGGTAGTTTTACCATTTATTTTCACCAATCATTTTTTTTGTTCATAGTTCCAGTTTAAGATAATATATCAAATAAAGGAATAATTTATTTAATCTTTAAAAAAATAGTGAAAAAACATTTTGATAAGAAGCATATATGCTTCTTAAAAAAAAAAACAGAAAAGAACTATTTAAGTAAAAATAATTTAAATAAAGACACCCTAAAATAGAAAATTGTTTTTAAAATAACCGTTTTTTAACAAATAAGTTTAAACAAACGCATTCAAAATGTCTCCTCCTCTTATCATGAATTTAGGTGGAGGTGATACTTAAGCGGCAAGGGATCAACCTCTTGTAAATACTTCAATAAACCCGCCATTGTAGATTCAAACTCCTTCAACCTCATTTCAACCAAATTCTTCTCATCAACAAGCCCTTTCAACTATTCATTCTCCTCTACTCACCACTTCACCTCCTTCCCTTCCATCAACCATTTCATGTGCTCGTGAGCATTGGTCAAAAGCGACATTTAACATCATCCTTATCAGTGACATTGGAGTCCAACATCGACGTGAAATCATTCTTCTCTGTGAGTCGTGCCTCCTATAACCAAACAACGACGACACATGCATGCTCTAGTAACTGAGTGTTATGGCGATGTCGTTCATAAGGTTGATGTGGTGTTGGGTGGCGGTGTTTGGGAGTTGCAATGGTGTTGGTTGGTTGAGTGGAGGTGGGGCACAATGGTTATGGAGGTTTGACAGCTAGAGTTTCCTAGGGAGAGGTAGGGGTGTCTAGTGATATGTTAGAATTATGGTTCAATTGGGTCAAAATAAATAAAAATGTAAGCAAATTGAATATTGGACTAAAATTTACAAATTTTAAAAATTGAAGGACTAAATGATTATATTTTAAAATGAAGAAATTAAAATTACAATATGATAAAATAGAAAGAACAAAATATAGTTGTATTTTAATCTTTTTTTTATTAGTGTATAAACACTACCAGAAAAATGTGGACTGGCGACAAAACCACATTAGTCACACTTGGCAACATATTTCACGACTGATAACATCATGTGTCATGATCACATATCAGTGACCCTTTTAGCGACCAGAATATTTGAATGCAAAGAGAGTAGTCATTGATTTCGTTGCCACGTGGCTTAAACTTATAATATGTTAATAAAATAATAGCAACTTTCGTCTTAGCGACTGATTTCATTTCAGTTGCTAGCGACCGATTAAAATTTGGTCGCTAACTCTCAAGAATGCCGACTAGATTATTTCAATCACTAGTAAAGAAAATATTTTTCTTGCTTAGTAATTGGTGATTAACCAAGGCCTAGGAGTAATAGTGACCAAGATTTAATGAGATCCAACTGTGACACTGATGATTGGTTATGATTCAATAAAACACAAGTCTAACACTAATGATTAGACAAAGCTCAATAAAATCCAAGTGTAACACTTATGATTGACCAATGCCCAATAAGGGCAAGTGTAACATTAATAATTGACCAAGATCCAGTAAGACCTAGTTATAATACTGATGATTGACCAATGCTCAATAAGATTGAAGTTTAACAGTAATAATTGATTATGACTCAATAAGACCCAAATGTAACATTAATGATTGACCAATGTTCAATAAGGTTTAAATGTAACACTTATGATAGAATAAGGTCCAATAAAGTCCAAATGTAGTATTAATGATTCACCAAGGTTAAATAAAACCTAGGTTTAATACTAATAACTGATTATGACTCAATAAGGCCTTCATTGATTATTGACCAAGATACAATAAGACTCAAGTATAATTCTAATGTTACAACATGATCCAATAAGACCTAAGGATAACACTTATGATTGACCAAGGTTCAATAAAACTCATGTGCAACCTTGATGGTTGATTAAGGCCCAATAAAATTCAAGTGTAAAATTAATATAAAATCTAAATGTAACATTAATGATTAACTACAACCTAATAAGATCTAAGTATAATATTAATAATTGATTAAGACTCAAATATAACACTCATCATTCAACAAGATATAATAAAATCAAAGTGTCAATACATTAATATAATGGAACCATCATCTTTAAAGTCTCCATATAACCCGTGCAAGGCACCGGTTTAAAAAAAGTGTATTAAACTATATATGAAACTTAGCGTGGGCTCTAAGTTTGGTGGTGAGGCTAAGGCTACATATTAATATAATGGAACCATCTTATTAGTCAATATCTACCGGGGACGTAGTACGTGTGATCTCAATCAGACGGAATATCACGTGGTGGACCATTCCCTGTTTAAGAACATTACAAACCCGACACCAAAAAGTAGAAAGCAAAGTATAATGTTATAACTAATTGTGTCTTAATCAAGTCAGATTAGGCACATAAGCATGACAATACCATGATAACACCTATCGACTTTGAAACCAGAAGTTAAGAGAGGTTTTCTTTTTTTATATTTTATTGCTTAAATATTATTCCAACCTTGTCATGAAGCTAAAAACTAGCTAGAGGGTTTGGTCTTTTGCTAGCTGTAGCTGTTAAATATACGTACTTCAAAAGCTCCCAACTCAGAGTCAATGATATATAATATTAAGAGAAACTGGTAGTACTGAGTCAAAGGATTAATAATTTAATGACAAAGATTTGCTTCATTATTATAGGTAATTCACTTTGATAATCATACTGATACAAAAGGATATTGTTGGAACTTGCTCAAGTAATTAAAGCAAGCAAACAAGGATTGGAACACTTCAGCTGAATCAGCTTTACACAGTAGTATATGCTTTCCTGGGATATGATAGAGTTTCGGGTTCGCTGTCATGCATCACCCGAATAAAGAATTTATCAAAATGGCAGTCTAAATAACCATTTGAAAAAAAAAATTAAAAGACAAATAATAATAATAGAGATAAATAAATTGATTAAGGAAAAAATAATATATAATAATGCTTCTAGACTAGACGCACTTTGTACCGAGGGGCTCTTGTTCAATTCATTCGGCAGAACTTCCGATATTTGTCTTTGATTCTCAAAGATTAAAAAAAAAAAAAAAAAAAAAAAAAAAAAACTAAACACTTTCTGTCTTTATTCGTTCCATGAAGTCACGTATTCTTTGCAATGCAATTTCCAGCGTTGGCTCACTCATATTTGCAAAGCAGACCCTGAACCAACCTGGTTCAGAACAATGGCAAGAAGAGCCTGGAGAGATATTTAGCTTCAGTTCATGCAGAATAGCATTCCAAAGCTCCAACTCACCACCTAATTCCCTTGATTCTTTGGCCTTATAATTCTCCAAAAGTGGACTTAGATTCATCCAGCAAAACAACCCTGCATTCCCCTTCAAGCACTCGATCCCCGCACTTCTCAACCCTTCAATGATCATTTGGTACCTCTTCCTCAGCCTCTCCCTGTTGGTACTGATGTAGTTCTCGGTGAACTTCTTATCGGACAACATAGAAGCCAACAAGTGCTGTGTCTGAGAAGATATTAAGGTGAAACTCGACATTCTCCTCGCTGTGGTCACAACCTTGTCGTTGTATGAGTAAATGGTGCCAACTCTGAAACCAGGAAGGCCAAGGTCTTTGGAGAGGCTATAAACAATGTGAACTCTCTCCGCGTCTTTGTATTGGCGAGCCTCGAGGATTTCTGCCACGCTTGTGAACTCGGAGGAAGAGAAAACTGAGCCTGAGTAGATTTCGTCTGAGACCAGATGGATGTTCTTGCGAGTCACGAAGTCAAGAATCTCCTCAAGAACCAAACGTGGAATTGTTACACCTAATGGGTTTGAAGGGTTTGTGATTAGAACTCCCCTCACTTTGGAGTTCATGGCTTCTGCGTCTTTGTATGCGGCCTCTAAGGCTTCGGGAGTTATCTGGAAGTTGTTTGAGCTGTCACAGTGGATGGGAACTATGTTTACCCCAGTTCTCCACCTTAAATCTCTATCAAATCTGTAAAAATAAACACAATCCAAATTGTAAGTTTTTAGTATAACTTATCATCGTATATATACCAATGAATGCCATTTTTACTATAAAGTAAAGTAAATGAAGACAAATGCTATTGGCACTTTCTCTCTCAAAGACTCTTTTATGAAAGTATTGAAAAAAAGAGTGTCAAATAAAGAGTGTCGTTAACATTTCTCATGAAAGAGGTAGGTATTAATGACTTACCCAGGATAGTATGGGGTTGGAACGAGTAAAGCATCTCCTGGGTTAGCAAGGATGAAGGTTAAGAGTTCGTTGGCTGCAGTTGCACCTGCAGTGAGGACAACTCTTTGAGGGTCAAATTTTGCTCTCCCACCTCTCACTTGTTCCATGAAGCTTGCCATTGCTGTTCTGAAGGTTTTAAGCCCGTGATAGTCTTGAAACAAAGCATTCTCTCTGAACCCAGGAGCTCCTTTTCCCCATGTGGAAGCCTCTGAATGCTCTTCTAAGTACTTTTCAAGCAAATCAAATGAAACCTGCGTGCACCACAAATTAAAGGATCAGTTAATAATTCTAAAGTGTGGATATATGTTTTTCTTGTGTTGACTTCTAAGTTCTAATTCTATATGTATATGTACACAGTACACTTACTTGATTTTCTGCCAACCCCATTTGTATAACTCCTGAGGGATTGGTTAATTCATCATAGGGGTTCTCATCATAGGCTTTCCACCCAGCAAAATAAGGAGAATCTTCCCCATGAGTTTCAGAAACTGCAACTTTTGAAAGCTCCACACAAGGTTGCTCCATCTCAATACCCATAGCTAGCTAGCTTCCTTGTAAAAGAGTTAATTACTCAATTACAGAAAGCAGAAAGCTGCTGTGAGTATAAGAGAGAGAGAGAACTATGATGAGAGCGTTGAATGAAACGTTTGTGTAAACCCCCTCTATATATAGGCTTTGAACATTAAGACTGAAAAAAATAAATGTAAAAAAATAAAAGGGTTCTTTGTTCAAGTTGGCTGGCTATGAAAAAAATTATAAATTATTGATTCTCAAATGTAAGCAAATCGGAGCTTCACCTTTTAGACTTTTACAATATAGTTTATCTGTTGCGACTTGTGACAACTGTTACGGATCCACACAGAAAATATACGGTGGTTGTTTGGAGGGGGATTTTTTGCCATTATAGTTCTCCTTTGCTTAAAGATGTTGCCACATATATATCCATTTAATGGAGCAGATAGATTATAATACTTTGATTGGGTGGGTTATTTAATTAATATGGTTTCATTTTTGTTTATTAAATTAAAAAGTGGTTGAGTTTCTTGAAAACCAGCCTCTACTATTCTCAACCTATGACTAATCAAATCCCCCCCTTGCCAAACAAACTCCAAAAATTCCTTTCCAGAAACCAAATCATGCATTAAGATCTGAATAGGTTTTAACACACTAGAATTTGGGGAAGTTTTGGGAGTAGTTATGTTTTGATGACCTGACAAAGATACCAAGTAACCCAAAAGGTCGATTAAGATTCTGATTTTGCAAGTAGCTGGGACAAAGGAGAAGCTCTTGGGGTGATCTTCTGACCCCACACTAGCATCAATAACAAACAACAGAATTTAATGACTTTTGTAAGTTTAAAGTAAACATGTTCCTATCTTTCCATTCAAAGGTTTGACCTTTAAGTGCATATTAATTAGTATCCTAATTATGTAATCAACACCCTGCTTAAGAGTTATAGCATTATTTGAGTTGCAATGTTGCATTGACCATTTAGACAATTTCCTATTGATCAAGAAAACATTTTATTGTAACCATTTTTTTCTTTTTCATTTTCATTCCTATTATAAAATGTCACATGGCTGGAGAAAGATGAAAGATAGATAATAAAAAATAATTTACTCTCCCATCCTAAAATAATTATAGTCATAAGTTGTTTTATACAAATAAAAAATAGATAAAAAATAATAATTTTATAAAATTAATCTTATATTATTGTTAGTTTATTTATTGATTTTTTGTTTGTTGAATTTTATAGATTTTATTGTTCATCATTAATATTATAAGGGATATAAGTGAAAAAATAATTAATATTATATTAAAAAATTAAAATAATAATTATTATGAGATAATTTTTTTTTCTTAAACAATGATTATAATAAGACGGATGGAATAAATATTAAGGAGTAGAGTGTAAGAATAGATAGTGCGAAAATATTAAGATTTTTCTTGATTTATAATTATAACAATAACTGATAGCATTGCACCTTATCTTGCTTAATTAGTCATTTACTTGTTATTTCTTAATTAAATTTATATGCATCGATACCAGATTTAGTTAATGGATCGAGCGGAGAAATTGTATCTCGTGCAAGTGAATACGAACCATAATGAATAAACAACAAAAGAAAAAAAGTCAGACAAAGGGTGAAGGATTATTTGAAAACTTGGTGTCTGAGGTGTGCTTGTGCGTCTAACTCCTCTAAATGTCTCGTACTTTTCTCTGTTGATCGAAATATCCACATAAAATGATAATCTGATGAAAATTTGTGAAATTAATTAGAACCTAAAACATATATTATGATTGTATCGTTTAATGATCATCATGATGAAATGGACCATTACATAAAAATTGAAATACTCTTCTAAGAAATGCTATTAGTTAATTATAACATTCTCTAATGAATAAATAGTCAATATAGTGTAAATAATTTTTACATTATCATATAATTATAAAATGTTACGTGTATAAACTATAATAGTTATCCTAAAAGTTCAGGCAACCATGATTTTTAATTGTTGAGAATATAACCCGGGCAACATACAACTCTTCTCTAATATATTTTTTAAAAAGTTTAATATATATTAGTGCAAAACATTTTTACAGAAGGAATTCATCCCACCATATCATATTGATGAATAGGATGATGTGACCATAGGAAAATTTTATATTAAGTATCCATGTAAAATGAAAGTTATATTGATTTTGTATACAAATTATTATTTTTAATATATTTTTAAGTATTGGCTAAAATTTATTTATGTTTTCAACTTTTAAAATCTTGAATTTAATTAAAATGCATTGACAATCATTTGATTATAAATTATCATATATATATATATATATAAAGGTGTTAAGTTTTATAATAATTATTTTAAAAATAGATTTATTTATTTTAATTAGTTGGAAATATAAAAATATTTATAGTGCATAAAAATTAAACTCTAAAATCTTAACTATAGATGTTGGAAGGATTCTTTGAATTGTAGAAAATTAAAATGAAGACCAAAATTTTGGAAAACATGCCCACTTATTTTTTCATGTATGTAATTCCTTCAATCTTTATTATAAGAAAAAAAATGATATATTTCATATTTATTAAGAAAATTAGTTAATTTTTTTAAGTTGTATTATTCTTAGTTAAAAATATTTTTTCTAAATTATCTCTCATTGGAACTTGTTATCAAATCTAAAAAAAAAAAATCTTTGACTTTATTGAATGAAGAATATTTTAATGATAGTCTCATTAAATAAGACTTCATTAGTTGAAAGTTGTTTATATTTGAGATCATAAAATAAGATAATTTTATTGTTTATATTCGAATTCGAAGAAAATACATTATATATAAGTTTTGATCAAATCCAATATGCTAATGATTGAAATACCAAATTAGTAAAACAGAATGCACATAATTGTAATTAATTTGAATCTAAGACTAGTTATTAGAGTCGACCTAAAAGCTTAATTAGGAACTTGGTATACGAACACCAACCCACGTATAGACCATACATATATATCTCGCTTGGATATGATAGTATCATATTTTCATGAGATAATATTTATTTGGAGAAGTAATTTTGCGATGTATATATGCAGGCGTAACAGTGTTAAGGAGTTTGGAATTTAAGATACTTGTCGGGGATTGTGTTGTTGTGGATTTCAACTAACTCGATCGATCACTTTGAATTGTTAAGCATGGATGGATATATGCATATATAACACAGACATAGAAATAAAAAGAAGGATGATGTGGAAAATAATAAGAATAGCAATGATGAGGAGAATAATAATGTGGCAAAAAAAAAAAAAGCTAATTAGGAATATTGTGTGTATAACAATAACAAGGACGTGGGGCTCCAAATGATGAATATCCATGTGCTAGAGAAGATCAGCTCTAGATCTGCAGTTAATATGGTGAATCTTAATGCATAATAGAGAACGTGACATATGACGACTGTGCGGCGACTTCGGCCTGTAGGGTTGAGACAAGTATCAAACAAAGGTCTCACCAGATATGGAACCCTTTTTTTTTATATTAATTAATGGAGTCGTAGTTGTGGACTTCTTACTAGCTACACACCCTTTTTCTACCCTGATAAATTCCAACATGATTGGCTGGATAGCATCCAAATTGATCTCCTTGTTTGATAAAAAATAATACTCATCCTCCATAAGTCTTCGGTTTGGAAAAATCTCCCTGCTGTATCTGCATCTGCAGATGACAACATTAAAGCATTATCTCTAGCTACTAGAGCAGAAAGAATAAGGGCTACCTAGCTATATAGCTAAGCTCATGTCTTTTACTCAATATAATTGCACTTTGAATATATATATATATATATATATATATAGAGAGAGAGAGAGAGAGAGAGAGAGAGAGGTTGATGGTTATGAGAGGAAAAAGAAATGTATAAAATTAACATTTTCAATATATAAAAGTAAGATTTTAAATACAACCTATTGAATGAAAAAAATTGTAATTAAAATAAAAGATTCTTATAAAAAGATGGTCAATTAGATTTTTTTTAAACAATCATTAATAATTTAAATTGATGAATATTTTATACCTATAAATAAATTAAATTAAGTAAATATCATAATATAGAAGTATTAAGAGTTGTTATCCCGAATGCTTGATCTAGCATGAAAGTTCATTGTGCAAACCACTTGATAAAGAAATAATTTGAGAGAAAATTTGGGGTCAATTGTAGTGCGGGAGAGGTATGAACATTTATTATCAACTCATGGACTAGGGTTATTTATATACATAAATATATTGTGTTTCGGGGAGTTTGCATCATTTGTAGATGCATTTCTTATTTTCTCTTGCACCATTCTTTGATATGGTGAATTAATTCCCAGGTCCTTCCTCATAACTTTTTGTAATTTGAATTTCTTATATAAATCTTGGTGTATTTTTTTTAAAATTATTGTTAGCAATTATTTTCTAACTATAGGTAAATTATTCCCTTCTTATGTGTTCATAAATGTATCGATCAATATTCACCAAATGTATCTAATGATAAAACTACTTTTATATAAGAATTTAACTCCTCTGATTGTCTCTTTCACGATATATGCAGCAAAGGAAAAAAGAAGTCTAACTCACAGAAATGTTATAAGTTGCTCCTTTCTCTCTATACATATAGATATATTTTAAAATGTACGTCTTACTTTTATGTTACTTTCGTAGGACTCAAACTGGCGTTTCCATTGGGGCTAATTGACTATGAATTATTTTATTCAGTAAAATTAATGTGTGTTAGGTGGAACAAAAAGGAGGCATATTTTTATAGAGTACGTGTATATGTTGGGAATGAAGCTAGCTCTTAATTGCCGAGAAAGTGTTAGTAATAGTATGTATTGGAGTCCAATGGAATCCCAGCATGAAAGGAAGCAGCCATGAAATAATCTGCAGTTGCAATGACACACTAATTAATTAGTTGATTTGGACCTCCCTCCGACACAAAATTTGTTTTCTAAACCAGGGAATCTAGTAATTAATCTACTAATACGTGAGATAGGGGATATGTGTGTGCCCTTCAATTGTTAACAGCTAGCTAAGTGTGTCCACTCAAAGTGATCGAAACTAGTAAAGGGCCAAGACAATTGTCACTTGATCACGACTTTGTAAAATAAATCACTTGAATAATGATATATAATCAAAACAAAATAAATCTAAAATATATAGAAGCATGGATATTGTTTATTTCAGTTTGCATGTTATTTAATTTTCTGCATAGTTTTTTTATAAGTTGACTACTCCAGCTAATACACTGTCCAAATAAAAAGACAAAGATAATAAGTGTAAACAATCACAACTTACAGAATTTTTTAACACATTCTAAAGGATAATTACGCCAATATATATGAAAAATGTACGAGATATGCACAAAATCAAGACTGTGTTTTCACTAAATCCAGAAGACAGTTAAAAAACATAGGCGATTATAGTGTGACGGTAAAATCATAAAAAAAAAAAATAAAGAATATAGATGAATAATTTTAAATTCTCTGGTAAGTCTTGTTAATATTTGGTACAGCTTTTAATTAATAAATAAATAAATCATATTAACTATATGTATGGTTTAAAATCATAAAATACTTTTAATACTTTCTATATATTAAGAATTTTTATAGTAACATATATTGTAAGAAGATAGAATTATTCGATAGCAATTACACATTTAATTGTTTTGGTTAACCATTAAAACGTGGGTTGACCTTGATTATTTGTGTCCTTGAATAGTGTAATTACCTTTGAATTAGGGCTATCCATCACATTATCCGTTTGGAGAAAAAATTAGTCCAAAGCCCGTGAAAAACGTAAGGAGATCAGTTGACAATGTTAAATTAAAAGAGGATAACTTTTGCATAGGGTTTGGAAATAAACCAAGATAAAACGGAATTTGCAATAGTTTTGTATCCCAATTAGAAGGGCATGAATCTTCTCTGAAGATATATGACCAATGATGACATGCCATGTGGTAGTTTTGTTCTAGTCATGCTAGGATTATGTCAAGAGAAGTATAGAATATTAAGTAGGTCGGATTAAACTAGGCATATTAATATTTGAAGATTCTGTTTCCCCCTAATCCTTCTACCTTTCCAATTTCTTTCATTTTTATTTCCTTGTAATATTCCACATATATATATATATATATATATATATATATATATATATATATGGAGGTGCCGTAGTCACACTTTTATATCCATTATATATGCTTAACTTACATGCATGACCGATTCCTACCGTGTTCGTACACACGTTTTTGTTAACAAATATAAATCGGAAATGCCCTTCATCAGAAAGTCCAAGTAGGGTTTCCAATCTGCACAAGCATGCCAGCCAATTGTCTCTGACTATGCATGCAATAATTTTGAATAGGTTTATCACAACACAAACACCCGAACACACTCACGCACACAAAGTGACAAAATTCGTTGTTAATGTCTTAATGCTTACTGTAATTGAAAAGCCAAAAAATGTACGTGGCCCAACCGTGTCCACATGCTATAACTCTTTGGTGCTTAATAATACATGTCCAAGATAGGTTTTTAAGATCACCACCTTAGTGCAATAAAATGATCAAAGTTTGTTTTAAGCTCCACTTGCCTTTGTATTCAGATCTTTCTAACTATGTGCTTGTCTATTAATTTTTTTTATATACGTCGCTATAGCCTACAAAAGTTGCCTTTTTGTGTGGAAATTTCTAGGTCTCAATCATGTGTTCCTCTTCTTCACCCCCTCCCTCGCTCCCAGCAAATAATTGCACACAAATGGCGTAACTTTATCCCTACTATACTGATAACGGGATCTGTGACCAACGCACATGTAGGATAGACTAAAAAATGGTTATTGCATTCCCTATGTTGCATGTGTGAACCTGAAAACTCCACAAAGGCTATGAATATGATGGACGTAATAAGTTGTTTTATCTACCAATATCAGAAAACACATATGATAAAATCTATCACGCCTTTAATATTCTCTATATATGCATTCTCTCAATTGTACTTGGAACTTTTAAATTTGTTTACTATTCTTAATTTCTTTCAATTGGTTTGTTTTCATGTTATATATTCCTCTTCCTCCTTTAAAATAACATAAGTCCAGCTCCATGCCAACCAGGCAATCTCGATCACAAACTTAGCAATAAGCGTTCCAGAGTCATAGTTCTACATTGGAACTCATCAAAGAATTATTTACTTCATTACCATCATGTTACTGTAGTATGGTGTGCATAGATTATGCTTCTTAAAATTGAAGGTTGAAATCCACTTGCAGTTATTGAGATATGAATATTAAAGAAGTCAATTGATTATATATATAAAATATGATATATGACCCAATAAGTGTTGCTTAATTGACAGTACATACTGAGTTTATGAAAGATATATAACTTGATTTCAATTTTCATAAAATACATTCTTAAAAAGGGATAAATTAAATAACTTTAATTATGATAACGTTTTCAGATTCATTATTAATTTTATAATTAGTTTGAATGATTCAAGTTTGTGGAGATACCTCATAATCTGATGTGACTAGAGAATCAATTACAATAGTTAAAAAAAGATTTAAATAGTTACACCTAAATGACATTCTTCTTTTTCTTATCTCATTTCTTTTTATCATATCATAATTACCAGTTACAAATACTCTAAAAATAAAAACAACAACTTCAACCTAACAAAGGAAGTTCCTACTACATCAGCAGAAAAAGAAACTAAAAGAAAGCTTGGACACGAGTACTCCAAAATCACTAGACAGTCATTAGAGGAAGCTCCTCTCTTGGCCAAACCATTAGCACAAGCATTCGCCTCCCTATAGGTATGCTAAAAGGTAAGCACCCACGGTAAGAAAAGGTAAGACCTATAGTTACAATTACTCTTCTCTCTCTTTTTCTTTATAGACGTAGATTAAATTTTAGTGTTCATAAATCATTTTTGTCGATGATATGGGACGTCACCAATGAAACATGCCGCACGCCGCTTTATTATAAATTTATCAATTCCTTTCGTACCTTTTAAATAGGTTTATACAACAAGTAGAATTGTTAGTTCTATATTCCTATTGTTCCTACTCCCAGTTTTGGAACGTTTAATTAATTAGAGTAACTTTTAAGTAATTTATTCGGATTAGAAATGAAATGGAGATGAACTAAATAGAAATGATCCCATGTACATGTATATAGTAATAATGAAGGTGTGTGTGTTTTGTAAATGAGGTTTGAACAAAATTTACTACTATTTTTTTAAGCTCCTATTTTTTTCTCTCTCACTCTTAAAACTTAATTAATCATTAATTCAATCAATTTTTCTTTTTTGTTTTTGGTACAACTCATTTTTTATACAATTCAATCAAATAGTTTGTCTCTTAATATAGAAATTCTCATTAAATTTAATTAGTCCATAAAAATGTTGTTATTAGTTTTAAAAGGACTTCGTCTTACAATTGATTTTAAACCTAAAAATATGTTGAATCCAACTAGAGAACAACCGTTGTTTAATGTCAGCAAATAAAGTTTGCATAACTTTTATACATTATGATATATTTTATGATTGTTTTTCATATATTTAACCACGTCATCATATAGCTTAACAGTTTTAGTTCAAGGGACTAAAACGAGTCTATTCTCATAGGCTTCTTTGTTTGGGTTGGGGGGGGGGGGGGGGGGGGGGGGGGGGGGGGGGGGGGGGGGCATTGGTGAGCATTCGGACGTGGACCAAACCATTTGAAGCCACATGGACTTGTTTTAGGAGAGGGGCAACTTTGGAATTTTAAACATAAAATCATTATAGTATTGGGAGGGCATTATGGTAACTATATTATTTTAGTAGTTTGACTATTTGAATCATTTTAATTAATGTTTAAAATATGTTAATTTGCATAGATGAGTAGCAAGAATATGAACTCTTCTCTTTTGGTGAGAGTTAAAAGACTTTGGTAGCATGTCACATGTAATATTTGTAGGCAAATTTTGTCCATATCTTGTTATTTAAATTTGTCTTATTATTTTTAATCAAAATCTTTGATTTTTTTTTAAAAATAATATTTTCTCCACTTTTTATCATGGAACATGCCTTTAAATGGGCTAATGGGCCTAACGGGCTTATACAAAGACAAAGCCTAGACCTAAAATAGGCTCGTGATGGAAAATAGGTTCAAACTTGGGCTATAAAAATATAAAACAAGTCATATCAGACTTAGGTATAGGCATGGCAACGGGGCGGGACGGTGTCGGGTATTACATTCCCCGTCCCCGTCCCAGCCCCCAAACCCGCCACCGCTCTCGATCCTCATTGGGTTTTAAAATCCATCCCCATCCCCGCCTCCGTTGGGGTCAAGTTTTTCCCGCCCTCGCTATTTGATTAAAATTTAAAAAATAAAAAATAATATAACTCTTTTTATTGAAAAATCGGACAAAAAAGTTAATTACGTAACAAAAAAATAATAATAAAAAATCCACATTTAAAATATGGGATCATAATTTTAAAATTACAAAACAAAATCAATCAATTCAATTAAAAAAATTAAAAAATATATTTTTTTTATTTTTTTAATATTAACCCCACCGCCTCCCCCGACCCCGCTTTTGGCTACCGGGAAAAATCCAAACCCGAACACAAAAAATTCGATTTTTCCCCATTAAAATCGAGGCGGATTCGGACGGGTACCCACGGGTTCGGGTTTCGCTGCCATGCCTACTTAGGTAAGGTCTGACCCAGTCCAAACCATTTTCACCCCTAGTCATGAGTTTGGTCAACAGTACATGGGAAAATCAGGCAAATTAGATTGGGAAATTGTGAAGTGGATTTTCATATAATTGAAAGGAATATCTAAAGTTGGCTTATTGTATTTCAAGCATGAAGGCAGTGATGTTCGAGTGTCTGGGTTTGTATGATTCAGATTATGGTAGTTGTTTGGGCACTGGAAGGTCTTTAACATGATATGTTTTTAAGTTTTATGTTAACATTGTGAGCTGAAAATGTAATCTCCAACATGTGGTATCCTTATCCACTGCAAAAGAAGCTGAATTTATTATTGTCATTGAAGCAACTAAGGAGGCAATGGATGAAAGGAATGACCATGAATTTGAGAGGAGAGCATATAGCCCTTGATGTGTTTTCTGACAAATCAAAGTGGTATAGTACACTTGGCCAAAAATCAAGTGTACCATGAAATAACAAAACATATAGATGGTATAAGCTCAATTTCATGAGGGAAATCATTGTAAAAAGGGAGATAAATTTGAAGAAGATAAACACTGAAGACAATCCAGTTCACATGTTAACCAAAGCATTGCCAGGGCCTAAGTTCAAACATTGTTTGAAGATTTTGGAGGTTGTGGAAGATAATTAAAGTCAATCCAAGGTGGAGAATTTTTTAATAGTTGGCTTAGGACTTTATGTCTTAGGGTGTTAGCTTAGTGTAGTTTATGTTATATCCTTATAACCTAATGTAATTGAATTAGTTGGCAAATTAGATAATTTGTTAAAGCTCTATAAAGCTTGTATTTGTTCTAATTGAAATGCAAATAAGAAAGTTGTTACTCCTTACAATTTTTTTTCTTCCTATTTGTATTTTTAACTTTTACATTAATAATTGTTTTTTTATCCATTGCTTGTTAATTATTAGCATTGGAGTTTAGACTTCAACTATTTAACAATCAAGGTAAATAAAACCTTAGTCCATGAGCGTTTTCCTGACCTAAACCCATGAAAATCCAACCTAGGTTCAACTACCTTAATGGGATGAGATCAAAATTGATAGCTTAACAAATATCTGAGGATAAAATAAATGGATTTTTCTACACTTGCTTAATAATGGGGCAGGTGTGAGTAACAAGATACTTGTGTACCCTGAAATTATAATAATTGGTTCAGTATAACATTAGTTATCATGACTACTAGCATCCCTTAGCCGTTGAGCATACCATTGTTTCTCCCAAAACAAAGAAAGGAAAAGAAAAAAAAAATTGTGCACTGCAGGATTTTAATAGTGTCCCATAAAAATAAGCTCCACTTTAGTAACAAAAAAGGCTCCTCTAGAAATGTTATTTTTTTTTTTACTTGCTAAATAGGATATTTACTTATATTTTTAAGAGCTTTTATATAGGAAGACTATTTAGCACATGATATCTCAATGCTGAGGAGAATTAAAGTTACAACACCCACTTAAGAGGGGTTTAAGACTTTAAGTGCATGTAAAAATGAGTTTGTCTTTAACTCAATTTTAAAATAATTTTACATTCATTTCAAAATCAATATTTTTTTTTAAATTTGATTTTTAGTTTAAAAACACTTTCAATGTTGTCATTGTTGCTATTGTCACAACCTACATCGTTATTGATGACACTATTACCATTATCAGTGTTGTCACTACCATCATTACTATTGCTATTGTTAATACCATCATTGTCATTTTTATTGTCATTAGCATTATCATTGTCATCATTAACAACATTAACATTATATATATATATATATATATATTTTGTTCACAAATTTATATTTAATTTTTTTACTATTATCATTACTATTTTTAGCATGTTAATTATTTTTTATTTTAAATTATTTTTGTATTGTCTTATTTCAAAACGGATCAAGATAAGATAAAAACAATTAACTCATTTTATATATCTTTAATTTGTAATAACTTTTTAAAAATTGAATCTAAAATCTCAAAACTAAAACTAGTTTTTTTTTTTTTTTTAATTTTCAAAACTACAAATTAAAAATAACCTTGAGTGGGGCCTAAGTTTTTTAGCCTCTATTTTTAAAAAAATTGATTTTTAATCCCCAAATAAAAGTTTTGCCGGTAAGGTTCCTTAGACATTTTTTTCTTTAGAATTGATAATCCTCAATAAAAAATTTGACTAATCAAGCTTTTCAAATGTTCGACTTTTAATCCCTAAAAATTTTTGAACTTAATTATTTTATTTATTTAATGGGTTTCAAGAAATAAAAGTCAAAATTTTAAAAGGCTTAAGGACCTTAACCCATTAAACTTTTGTTCCAAACTAAAAATCAAATTTTTTAAAAAAGTTCAAAAACTAAAAACATAATTAATCCTAAATTTTTACATTTCTTAAATTAATTTTTGAAATATATGAAATGATTTCCATAAATTTAATTTATTTTCAGGATGCTTTCAATATATTTTGAAATTAAATTTAAAAATTCTTCAATTATCACTAAAAATATAATTTGAAAATTATTTTTCAGAATGTACTTAATTCAATCTAGAAATTAATTTCTGGAAAACCTCTAATTTCCTAAAAATAATTTTCAAACATGCATTAATTTTCGAGGTTATACATT
>PYAF01004271.1:61954-74836 GCA_007407185.1 Glycine tomentella | reverse complement strand
TTATTTTCATTTTTATCCTTTGTAAATAATTGCCACTTATTGTATCCTTTAATACTACTTTATTTCAATTATTACATATAATTTTTAGTATTAAAAAAATTATGTTTGGACAAATATTAATAATTCAATAGTTAATTAAAAATACATTTTCTCCCACAAAATAAAAAATTACATAAAATCATATTAACATATTAACATAAACATGTTTTTACGTTTATAATCAAATTTAATAGCTAATTTTTAAATGCATTTAATTCAATAAAAAAACTTAACAATTTTCAATTAAAAATACGCTTTTAAACTTTTCTTTGTTTTTAGTTTTCAACTAACTTATTTGTTATTTTTGCTAAACATTACCACTGAGGACATAATACATTTCCAAAACTTGTCTAGAAGATATCCATGATTAAATCTAAAAAAGGTGTAGCCTCTATCCACTGAAAAGGTTAGCTAGTATACATCCACCCTCACATCATCAGAGATACCATGGCATACCAATAGCAAATCCTGGACTGGAAAACGAATCATTCCAAGTGGTGAATGTGAAGTTCTCATTTGATTCCCTTCTAAATTTCTGTCCATCTTTGGTGTAGTACCATGGCATACCAATAACCCAATGTGGTGGAAATGTTGTGCAATTGTTCAACTATCAGCACTAAAGTTCTGTCCTCCCTCCTTTCTTTGAATTGGTTATCTTCTTTCCCCTCCACCACTCTCGTATATGACTAGAAACTTTGTTTGCATGTTTCTTCAGTGTCATGCTTGTGTCCTCAATTCCCTTTTTTATCACTTGTTTCCAATCTCTTTTTTCACTTTCTTTCGCTCTCAAAACTTTTCCCTACAATATCCAGTTTACTCTAACCGTCAGTTTCCGTCAAGACATCTCAATCAATATAAATGAAAGGGACAGTTAGTACCAATTTCGATGGGAAGCTTGCCTCCTCATCGTCATCCTCATCTTCATCATCGCCATCTTCATCACCAAAGTTCTTCATGTTCATTAAATCATCCCTTGAGTACATTTTCATGGCGGGTGCTCCTGGCATGCCCTGAACCAGAATTAAATACAATATGATCAAAATGTATAACCAGAAGCATAAAAGTAATTGTTTAAAAGACATGCACTGTCAGTATAGAAGTTTTTACACCGTCAACTAATAAAAAGCACTATAAAACAAGGAAAGCAAAAAGTAAAATACCTCCATAGATTTTAGTAGCTTTTCCATTTCAGCCTCCTTGGAAGACTTTGCAACAAATGGTTCACCAGGAGCCCTGTCCTGCAACATACAAATAGATCCCCTCATGATGAAATTAACAAGATCTTCCAATAAGAACTCAAGTACATAATGCTAAGTGAATACAAAATTAGATACCATCATTGCAGAAACAACATTCTAGTTTCCAAACTACATAATCCAAAGAAGGGAAAAGTAAAATCAGTGAAGTACATTGAATTTGCATCCTGAAATACATGGTTGTGGTATTGATAGATCAATCAAAGTTTAGAATTTAATAAAATAGAAGTACATGAATATTGTAAATAGTATTTTAATCTTATTGTGCTCGCAACACATTTAAGTATCAGGATCAGAATATAAGAGAAATAAATGATCAGAAATTAAAGGGAAGAGAAGTATAGAGAGAAGCAACATTCCTGGTCAAAAACCGTTTTTAGTTTGTAATTTATACCTGTACTGAAAATAGGTAATTGGTAACAATCACCGGCTCAGGAATTAACACTAACACTAGTTGATGCTAAAAAATATTTCATGATTGTATAAGTGCCTGTCGTGGTATTTGAAAAAAGAATTTTCCAAATAAACTAAAAAAGAAATTAATAAACGTAAACTACAATACTATGGTTTTTGTTACCTAAGCCACCATTGGTGCCATTGCACATAATCAACTTTCTTGTTTTTCATTTTGTTTTCTTTTTCCATGATTGACAATAAACCCCACAAACTCAAGTTGAATACTTCACAAAATGCATGAATTATATGAGACAAATCATGAGAACCATCACACCAACGATGATCACAAAACTTATTCCATACAGCAGCAAAAATCACAAACTTGATACATAGAAATAGAAGATTGATTATTTATGACAATCAATATCGATGAATTGATCATAGTTCACAAGAAAGCTGTATGCTAAACATAAACATAATAATTAAATAGAAGCATCCATTTCAAATTATAGTTACCTTAGGGACAGGAGGTGGCTTGGTATTGCATGCTTTAGTAAGGTCTTTGCAGAGATAATTGCGCAATGAATCAATATCAGGCTTGGAGCTATATAAATATTCAGCAACATCGGTATCAGAATATCCTATGACCTGCAAATTCCACATTACCAGTTTGGCAACAGCAAATAACCCAGGATAAAGATTTATAATATACCACCTTTAAATGTGGATATTTGAATTTGAAACATACAACAAATACATAACCAGCACAGAAAGTTCAATTCAGATGATGATCAGTGCAACAACATCAAAATAGTGATCTTAATTGATTGAGAATGGGCATTAAGTTAAACTTGTTCCTCTTTTCTACTCTCTTACATTATGTAGTCATTGCAGTTTTGTCAGCATTATGTTTCCCAGCTTTGCTTATTTAGTTCAGGCAGGCTCCAGCAAGTTTTTCTTGCAGTTGCACTGGAACTTTCTTAAGCAGCTAAACTTTTTTGTATTATATTATGATAGTAAGGTGTGATATTGAGGCTGAAATTTCGTATGCACAGTTCACAAATTGGAAGTCAATAGGTTGAAATTTCTTGTTCACATTCCCTTTGCTTTTGCCATTTGGTAATTTGGATATACAAGTAACTTCAAATGAATCTGCATAAGTGAAGGCGGCAATTTTGTATTCTATGAAAAAGATGTTTTTTAAAAATATTTTGTGAAATGTTAAATTTTTTTGTTGTTGTGGTGCGGTAGGGAAGAAAAATTTATAGAATCTTGCAAACTAAATCATTAACCATTAATCGATTTAGTGGCAGTAGGACTCCAACTCTTAACTGTTCCGGGCATAAAGATTTATAGGATACCACCATGAAATGTGAATATTTGAAATATACAACAAATACATAACCAACCCAGAAAAGTACAATTCAGATGATGAACAGTGCATCAACATCAACATAGTGTTCTTAATCGATTTAGAATAGACATTAGATGAAACTTGTTCCATTTTTTTTTCCTACTCTCACATTATTTAGTCATTTTCAGAACCAAACGAGAAGATGTAACTTACTAATGACAAACAAAAGCACTGAGAGAAAATGTAATTTGAATTCAAAATATACACATACCTCCTGACAGGCTCGTTCAATTGTCTTGCATTCAGAATTGCATTGTCCTTCAGAGTCTTGTTCCACCAGCTGATAAGTAAGAAAGGAAGTTGGAAAAACAACATCCAAGTATTACCACAAAGTCAATATAACCAACATCCAAAGAAAACATGTGCAAAGGTGCGAAAATAGCATAACAATGTGAAACTGTAAACAAAAATTCCACGAGCCATTCAGCAAACCAGTTGAGTCCTCTTACCTCTAACCTATCTTCTTTCTCCACAATATCTATGCGCAATATCCAATCCGCTTCAACCTTTTTTAGATTACAAACATTCTCCGCTATCTCAATGATTTGGTACTCCGAGATCTAACACACATAAAATCATTCAATATAATATATACCACCAAAGCAGCACAAGGAAGCAATTAACAAAAAGAAAAGAAAATAACCTTTTTGGGAGCGATCTCAGCTTGCTTGTTTTGAACCTGCTGATACAATTCTTTCGTAAGTTTCTCACACACTTGACACTTGATGTATTGAATATCCTCCTTTCTAGCCACCCCCACTGGTTTCTTTGAACAGTGTGAGAGGGGCATCCATGCTGCAACAACCATTGATACAACTACAACCCACAGCACCCCCTTCATCCTCCCAACACACACACGCTGTTCCGCACGAAAGATCAATTTTTTCACACAATTTGGTGGGTCCGTGAGGTTAGTAACGCCATATAAATAAACCCTTGTTATATACCCTTAAAATAAAGCTAAATTCTTGGTTTTGTTACATTCTTAAAAAACACATTTTTATCTCATGTGATTGGTCCAGGTAAGCAAAAAAAAATACTAGGTCCCACATTCTCCACCAATAAGATCCAAGATAACACGTAGTACTCTCTTAATTTTAAGATTCAGATTTCGATTTTTCCTGTATAAAAAATTTCATTTTTCTCTATGGTACGTTTGATAAGAGAGAACTTTCAGTTTACTGTGAATATTAAGTTCATAATCTTATTTGATATCTATTTTTTAAAAATAACATATAAATGATTTGAAATATTTTAATACATAATTTTTCACGAAAACCTTTTTACTGTAGGTGAGAATTTTACTTTTTTAGATTAATTTTTCTTTTGGTATAATAAACAATATTATGTTATATTGATTAAATTCAAATAATTAATAAAAATATTATGTAATTTTTAATTTCAAAAAGAAATTTATTTAAATATTCTCAATTTCTCACCGACAAAAAAACTTACTTTCTATAAAACGCCCCCCTATACTATAGTCCACGCTGGAGTCAATCCAAAGCAAAACTAGACCTAGAAACCGGTTCGAACCGGGCCCAACAAATCATACTAAAACCCTTCTCTCATAAACCCTAAAAATCAGACTTGGTACCGTTGAACACCGATTAAGCATTCTCTATACTTCAGCTCTAAATGGAGATCACTGGTTTGGTACCTCTCGTGGGTGAGAACTACATCCTCAAGCTGAAACATTCAATGCAAGACCTTTTGGCTGAGATCCCCAAAGAATCCCCAAATTTTTCTCCTTTCGTCGATGCGTTTTACGAATTGATGCAAGCGAAAGTTGATCCACCCTTCGAGGTGACATGGGTCTACGCTGCAATTAACTTTCGTGGTCGTAACTCGGAGAAAAAAGGCGATGCCTTGGATAGAATATTGGCCGCAAAAGACTTGTTTCAGTTGCTATCTGCGTGTTCAGCTTCTGTTTATGCTTCAAAGAGCATCGCTTTGATGGCTCCTGTTGTTTTCGCGGTGAACGGAGTGATTCAAGAGCTGTTTGGGAGGGAATTGAGATTGAAGAGAGAGAAGAAAGCAATGAGGGAGGTGAAGTCTTTGGTGGATGTAGTTCTTGGGTATATAAGCATTTGCTGTGAAAATAATAAGGTTTATGAGGAAGAACCTGATTCTGTGAATTTGATTTTGCCTTTTACTGATTTGGCTCGTGTTTGGGTGGACATGAAAGATGATGAAGGGTTTAAATCTTTGTTGCCTCTTGTGAGCGGTGATGTCTGTGGCTGGATTCGTTCTAGAGGTTTTCATGGCGGTTACTTGGGTGGTGCTGTCATCATGGAAGCGTTTTTCATGAAACTTTGCCTTTCTTTTCATTTGGCTACGTCAAGGGATGAATTGGAAATGAATCTCAAGAGTTGGGCTGTTGGCTCAATATCTAGCTTTCAAAACATATACTTTTTGGGTCAGTAAGGTTTTTGTTTTGGTTTTGATTTTGATTTTTTATTTCAGTTTCCTACTACTTTCCTTATCCGTGTCAGTGTGACTTTAACTCTGCAAGTTTCTTGGCATTAGGCATAGACTTATAGTAGCTCATGAAATTGAGTGTGGCAATAAAGTTATAGCTCTGCACTATAATGTCCACGAAATGCTTGAATTTCTATGGAACAAGTTTACTTATATCTCTGTGTGGTACATTTTTGTACATAATGTTTTGTTTTTAACCTTTTCACTGTGGAATTTAGCTGCCTCATGGAAGAATTTCAATTAGATGCATTTGATCATTTAATTTAACTTTTCTCTTACTTCGATTCCCATTTTTCTAGTTCCTAGTTTAATGTGGATTTATCTTTTGTGCAACCAGAGATCCTTATGAGGACGACTTTAGAGACAGCTTTGCCTCTGCTCTCAATACTGGTTAGTATTTCACCCTTGTACATATTCGCCATAAGTTTATCATTTCTTTCATATCTGCAATAAGTAATCACAGCAGACACTTGTTCCCATTTTCATTGCACATAAGTCCAACACCATAATTTTATGGACTAGGGCTATCACTTTTACAATCCAATCCAGCTCTTCATTTACTCTTGCCCTTGTTTATTTCCTGAGTCCATTTATCTGAATGTTGAGATTCTAAGTAGTATTGCTGTCTGTGCAGAAACCTGAAGGTGAAATTCTATTAAGGAAAATTCTATTTGATGCTGTACTATTGGTGGACTACCCTTTTCTCTATCTAAATGCCAAGTACATAAAAAACCTTATCCTGAGCAGATTGATTGTTACTCTCAAGGCTGTGGAGTATTTTAGGTATGATACTACAATGAATTAATTATTGTATTATGCATATATTGTTTTCTCGTTGTCCTTGCATAATTTCTAATTCTGGCTTAATGTAGGGGGCTTGGTGATCAGAATAGAGCTGTCTCTTATATTAAGGCATTTTCTGCTTCTCGACTGCCATTGCAAATCATTAAATGGGTTACAAGCCAGAATGGTTTGGAGGAAAAAACTGGCAGAGCAAATGGATCCTCCCCCAGAGCTCTTATAAGTAAGTTGATCTGGCTCTTATATTTTGGATTGGAGAATATTGTGCTCAATGCATTATACACCTAACATATTTCATCAATTCCTTGTGTTTAATATACTTAATAGATTGGCTGCTGAGCCTTGAGAATCGAGGGATCAGAGTTTTTGAAGATGATATTTTAAAAAGCCATGCTATATCAGCTCTTGATATTTCCCAAACTGGGCACCCAGCTGGTAACTTGGAGGGCAAGGTAGCAGATGATGACCTTTTTTATGTGGATAATATCGGGGAAGAGGGAAATACAGGCGACAATGATAAGCAAAACAAATTGGTTAGTGATGCGTTTGTAGCTGCTGCCCAAACTATGAAGTTATCCGATGATGGAGCTCGAAAACGAAAAGGAAAACACGGTGAAAAGAAAATTAAATTTGTGAAGTATGACCTTCATCAAAACTCTGAGCCAGTCAAAGCAAGGACTTCAGCCGCAGATGATAGTTCAAGTGGTGAGAGTGAAGTTGAGGATCCTGTTTCAGATACAGATGCATAAAGCGAGAATAACGAACTGTTTTCTGTGTAATCATGATATTTAACCTACTCCAACTAGATGCCACAGTCCCATGTTATTATGTAGTACATGATGAAAGGTCTCAAGAGGTGATGAAAAGTTGCTTGCTTCTTCATCAGTTTTGTAAGCATTATGTCCCCTGGTTTCTAATTCAGTTCAGCCAGGCTCCAACAAGTTTGTAGTGCAGTCACATTGCAGTTGCAACGGCACTTTCTTCAAATGTTGAGTATTTTATTTGAATTATATGATGTTAGTAAATTGTGATACTTAAGGCTGAAATTTCTTATCCACAATCCACAAATTGAACGTGGACAGGTCTTTTCCTTTTCTTCCCTTCTCTCACTTTTTTTATGCTTTTGAATTTCGATAGTTTGGATATCAGGATGTTTGTTTTATTAATGGGAGGGGGGGCCTTGATATCGGCTATGATCTAGCTCTTCAATGTCATTATTAGCATCTGGAGGTGAATTTTAAATTTTCATTAAAAAAGAGATAAGTAGTAATAAGTGTTACGACTTCTAACTTATAAGTCGTAATACTGGTTATTTTATTTTTTGAGCTAAAATGGTAAAAGACTTTATGACTGTAGTATAATTTTTTTTTAATATACAATTTTAAAGTTGCAACCAATTTTTTTTCCTTTTTTAACTAAAGTAATAATACTTTTTACCACTTAGTTAAATTTTTTAATATTTTTTTTAAAAATATTTAACATTGTGAAGTTGTAAAGTTTTTTATGACTTTGAAGTCGAAACATTTGTTTTTTATTTTTTAATTTATAAATTTGTTTTATTCAATTTTTTTAAAATTGTAAATAATTTTTTATTTAATTATTTAATAAATAAATGTAGAAAAATATAAAAAATATATTAAATAAAATAATATATTATACCAAAATTTAAGAAAATATTAAATAAAAATATATGAAAAATTTAGAAATATATTAAATAAAATAATATTAAAAATATAGAAAATTATTCTTTTAATATTGATTACTTTAACATATTCTCAAAATTTTTTATATGATTTTATTTAATATTTTTAATTTTGGGTATATTTAATTTTTAATATATTATTCTATTTAATATATTTTATATTTATTTATTAAATAGTTAAATTAAAAACTTATTTATAAATTTTAGAAAAAATTGATAAAAACAAATTATATCAATGTTTTTTTTAAGTTATAACTTCAAAGTCATAAAAAACTTTACTACTTCGAAGTTGTAAAAAACTTTACAAATGTGAAGTCGAAAAGTTTTTTATGACTTTGGAGTTGAAAGATTTGTTTGTTTTTTTTAAATTTGTAAAATTTGTTTATTCAATTTTTTAAAATTGTAACTAATTTTTTAATTTAATTATTTAATAAATAAATATAGGAAAATATAAAAATATATTAAAAATTAAATATACCAAAATTTAAGAAAATATTTAATAAAATTATATGAAAAATTTAGAAAATATATTAAATAAAACAATATTAAAAAATATAAAAAATTATTCTTTTAATATTGTTTTACTTAACATATTTTCAAATTTTTTTATATTATTTTATTTAATATTTTCTTAATTTTGGTATATTTAATTTTTAATATACTATTTTATTTAATATATTTTTATATTTTTTAAATTTATTTATTTAATATTTAAATTAAAAATTTATTTATAATTTTTTGAAAAATTGATAAAAACAAATTTTATCAATGTTTTTTTTAAAAAAATATTACAACTTGAAAGTCATAAAAAACTTTACAACTTTGAAGTTATACGTTGATTTTTTTATTTAAAAAGTTTAAAAAATTTAATTGAAGTAGTAAAAAATATTATGATTTCAGTTAAAAAAGTAAAAAAAAAAAATGGTTACAAGTCATAATCAGTGTGTAACAACTTATCGACTTTTGCATAAAAATTTAAAATCCAGCTCCAAATAATAATAACAAAAAAAAGATCCCTTCCCTTCCAATAATAAAACCGGATATGTTAGTAACTTCGAATGAATCTGCATAAAGGAAGATAAATTTATAAAATCTTTGATACTATTCGAATATTTAACAAACTCTTGATTAAACTGTTTTCAGCATAGTTAAATATGTAAGTGTCTATTAATTTATTTTATTAGAAATTACAACATTTTTATAACTAAACTGGTTTTTCTTTCTATTTGCAAATTAGATAGATTCACGGTAAATATGTAATTTATTTTGTTACAAAGGTTTGGAGAAGAATTTTCTTCGATGAACTGAAATGTCATGCTTACTATAGTAAGTGTCCTATGGTCTCCACCTTCTAACAATATTTGTACTAAAAAAAACAAATTCTATCACAATCCAACACTTACTATTGCTTTGTTAGCCCATTGAAATGAATAGTCTTGACATTGAAGAGTTTAGTAACAAATGTTAGGCGTTGAAAATTCAAGAGATGAGAAGGAAATTGACGTGGTAACTCTTCATCCGGTGCTTTAAAAGCAATGTTGTCTAAAGCATAAATAAAAACTTCTATTAGAAGAATTCAATCCTTAATTTACCGAAGACAAATATAAAAAAAAAAAAAAAAAACTTATAATAATTCATGCATTTTACTAAATCAATTAAACTATATATCTCTTTCAACATTAAAACAAATGAATTAATTAATAGCGTAACAAACAAAAATAAAATAAGAGAGAAACAAAATGGAAGTTGCGTGTCTCAAAGTAAGGAATAAAAGAGAGTTGTAACTGGGAAGGATGTGTTAAAAATGAGGGAATTGGTGGTCACCATATATAAACTTGAAGTTCATATGGAATGTACATATGCAGCTCAGTGATTTCCTTCCTTTATGACTGACTACAAACAAATGAATGAACAGATACAATACAAATATACCTATATTTATATATTCCCACGGATTCTATCTACAACCCGCCATCTCCTCTCAAACAATCAAAAAATAAGAAAAATCCATTGAAGATGAAAGGCTGCTTTAAGTTACATATGTAAATGCCCCTTCCCTTTATCAAACTCACAGCAAAACACGAGTCTTTATAGGCTTGAGCTTCAATCCCATGCTCTCTGGAGAAAGAAGCTCAGGAGAGATGCAAGATGGACTAAGCGGGCTCCTTGGGCTGTCACTGAAATGGCATGGCCTATACAACCCATATCCCATTAAAAAGTACTCCATAGGGACCAGCATTGCGTGTGGCTGTTCCTCTGTAACCATTGATCCACAACCCTGGACTTCAACCAATGCAGTGTATCTCCTATCAAGTTTTGAAGTCATATGAAGAGCCTCTGAATGGAAAGGAGAACTGTCCCCGACAAAAATAAGCGTACGACATTTTAATCGCTTCAATCCTTCCGTTATGTCAGGTCTCCTACAAGTTCGCAAGTGCACGTAAATATGATAACTGAGTTGTTAAGTATAGGCGTGTTTCGATAAACTTTTCCACAAGCATTTATAGGAGAAGCAAATAAATATGGTGAATCAAGTGACAACTATGTAGCAGCTCTTACTCATTGATAGCCTGAAGAAACCGAAAGACATTGATGCCCTTTCTCTCATCTAGTAGCTGGAAACAAAACAAGAGAAAGAACCAGCAAAGTGAGGTAAATGCAGAAGATATAAGAAGAAAGGGTAAGGAAATCAAATTCATATTTCAGCTATTAGGCAGCAGCACAAGGGGAGGAAATAAATTAGCTTAGCACTGACTTTTCTGCAAGCTTGAACTATCTCTGATTCTGGAAATTCAGCATTACCACGAACTTCCTGTTACCAGGAAAACTCCTAAATACTAAATAAACAAGGAAATACAAGAGAGGTAAGATCCTTGCATTACAATACCTTGCTGAAGTACCGCTGGAGCAAACACTCTTTCAACAAGCCACACACACCATAGAAGTATAGCAAATTTGACATCACCTAAAATTAGAAGCAGTCTTAGTTTAGTAAAGCTATCAAACTAGAGAACTCATGAATGCATATTGTCTGCAGGCATTTGAAAGGAACCTTGTTATAAAACCATTCAGTCCAAGAAGGAGATTTGCATAAGGGAGATACAAGTATTAAACCAAGAACACGCTCCCTATATTTCGTCTGCATCAAAATAACATAAAATAAGATTGACTTCATATCAAAACTTGTAACCCATAATTAAGTTTTTAAATTAAAAAAGATTACTAAAAATTGGTTAAACAGCCTCCTCTCCCCTCTCTTCAAAGTCAAATAAGGCACATACTGCAAATAGCGAAAGGATATAAGCACCAGACGATACTCCCATACACATCACTGCACCAAGCCTGAACAAGAAAATAGTTCATGCATCAGTAAATATATTACATATGTTAGATTTTCCCACATTATATGCAATGATCTCTTGCTCCCTTTTAATTTTAGGGCATAACTATGAAAAGAACCACAAAAGATCGATCACTTTCTATGTTGGACGTGCTCTCAAATAATGGAACAATTTCAAAAAAATGAAAGCTAACAATACAAAAAAAAAGAGAGAAATTGTATTCTAGTTACCGAAAATAATTGAGAACCTCAATTATTTGATCTGCTAAGTCTTCAGCAGAAGGGACTGGATCATCAGGACAAATTGCAGCAGCTCCCAACTACAAGAACTCTTGTGAAATTTCCAGATAAACTATGTAAATAAAAATATTCAGTTTTAAATGCAATAAAAAGTGCATTCAAGTAGATAAACTTACAAACCTCATGCCCAGGAGGACTGATATGATAGATGCAGAAGTTGTAAAGAAGCAAAGAAGCTGCCTCTGGACAGAAAAATAATCCTTGGAAACATGACATATCTGCCTCAATACATAGAAACAAAAAAATGCCTCAGGTGTTCATATTAAGTTAAGAGGATAGAATCAAACATACACATACAATCATTAACATGTCCAGAAAAAACTAAGCATTAAAATTTAGAACAGCAGAGAAAAATTATGATTCTTAACATTTTAAACAAGAGTAATTGGCAGCAAGGAGAATGAAATGACTCCACTTACAATTTAGCGCTATATCTGGATAAGTGATCAGAGCTGGTTTTTCTTGATCCCCACAGACTATTACAGATACAGAACCACAGCCAGTTTGAATATGATGTTCCTGAAATAATATTATTAAATAAGCATATGAAAAAAATAAAGGGGAAAAAAAGAATGTGGGGCAAAGAAGCACAAAGATTGAAGCAAACTTTTGGAGTGAAAAAAGAACATCCCTCTAAAGCAAAGGATATCCTTTAGTTTGTATGTACTCCATCCGAGTAACGAACAGAAAAAATGTGCAAATTATTTATTTCCTAACATGGATGTCCATGCGCCCTTACCCGTTTTTTGGATGACCCCAACTAACAAGCAATAGGCCAATAACATATTAACAAGAGTTTGAAAAGAGATAGATGAAATAAGTACTGCCAGATTCCAATCATTGTATGTTCAATACAAAACAAGATAAAGCTAGTGAAATGAGGACATTATCTTAAAATGTTTTATAAAAAACGACTTTACCTAATCCGATAAATAACCGATACATATATAAATTATAAACCAACAGCCAGAATTGGTTCTAGTACAATAATGATCAAAAGGCTAAGAAAGGCACAGCTATGATTCTTTTAGACTGTAATGCACTTAGAAAGAACCGATAAGACAGAAATGCCAAAGCACAAAGAATCCAATTCATTCAAAGCGATGAACATCATCATATAAATATACAGGAGGTTCAAAAAAAAAAAAAAAAA